>CM035816.1:60522806-60687806 GCA_020458035.1 Magallana ariakensis | reverse complement strand
GAGCATTTCTGGCCTAATAAGTTTTGAGAAGAAGATTTTTAAAGATTTTTTTCTATATATACTTTGTAAAAATTCATCCCCCCCATTGTGGTCCCACCCTACCCACGGGGACCATGAATTAAACAAACTTGAATGTACACTATCTGAGGATGCTTCCACTTAAATTTGAGCTTTTCTGGCCTTATAGTTTTTGTAAAGAAGATTTTTAAAGATTTTCTCTATATATTCCTATGTAAAAATTCATCCCCCCTTGGTGGCCCCACCCTACCCCTGGGGACCATGATTTAAACAAATCTGAGGATGCTTCCACTCAAATTTGAGCTTTTTTGCCTAATAGTTTTTGAGAAGAAGATTTTTAAAGATTTTCTCTATATATTCCTTCTATTATATTCCCCTGGGGACCATGATTTGAACAAACTTGAATCTACACTACCTGAGGATGCTTCTATACAAGTTACAGAATTTTTGGCCTTATAGTTTTTGAGAAGAAGATTTTTGATAAATACCTACAAATTTTAAATAATTATAAATTATCTCCCCTTTAAAGAGGGTGTGGCCCTTCATTTGAACAAACTTGAATCCCCTTTACCCAGTGATGCTTTGTGCCAAGTTTGGTTGAAATCTGTACAGTGGTTCTGGAGAAGAAGATGAAAATGTGAAAAGTTTACAACGACAACAACACTGACGCCGACGCCAACGACGACAGACAACGGACAAATTTTGATCAGAAAAGCTCACTTGAGCTTTCAGCTCAGGTGAGCTAAAAGCTCAAATTGGAGTGGAATCATCCACAGATAGTGGAGATTCAAGTTTGTTTAATTCATGGTCCCCAGTAGTAGGGTGGGGCCACAATGGGGGGATGAATTTTTACATAGGAATATATAGAGAAAATCTTTAAAAATCTTCTTCTTAAAACTATTTGGCCAGAAAAGCTCAAACTTGTGTGGAGGCATCCTCAGATAATGTAGATTTAAGTTTGTTTAAATCACGGTCCCCGGATGTAGGGTTGGGCCACAATGGGGAGATTAATTTTTACAAAGGAATATATAGAGAAAATCTTTAAAAATATTCTCGGAAAGTTTTCAGTCCAAAAAGCAGTAACTTGTGTGAAAGCACGGGTTGTGCAGATTAAAGTTTGATGAAACCATGATTCCCTAGATAAAAGTGGGGCCAGAACGAGGGGAGGGGGTATATAGGAATAGAGGATAATCTTACAGGTACAACAACAAAAGGGGCTTGGTATTTACCATAAAAATATGTGGATGAAAATCGGCAGATATTTTAATTTTTTTGAGGAATATCTACTGTACTTAGTTGTCAAGATTTTTTGATTTTGATACTGTAGTGCTTATTTGATCAGAGTTAAGGCTATTGTTCCTCAGGTGAGCGATGTGGCCCCTGGGCCTCTTGTTGTTGAAACTTTCCTAATGTTTCATTATAGCAAAAAAAAAGTCCATAGCAACGACCATTGTTTTTAGAAAATTTCAGAATTTTTAAAGATATTTTAATGTTCAGGACATACTTTATTTTTTCTCAGCAATTGATAACGAATATTCATATATTTCATGTAAATAATACCCATTCAAAAATGCCATAAAATATTAGAATTAACATTATTCAGCTTGTTACAAGAGCAACGGTTCTCAATTTTCATTTTTCAATTGCTAATGGCACAATTATAATACTGTGTACAAAAGAAATCAAGATTTGCATTTTGAATTAAAATTTAATGAAAAAATCATTTTTTGAAATATCTGTTTAGTTACCATGGAAACACTTTTAGAATATGCGTTCCTTCATAATTTTTTTTTTATCTCTTTTTGTTATTATATATTTTACCCTGAAAACCCTATATTGTTTACATTACTCACAATATGTTCTCAAATAAGCATTCAAATGCTATTTTTACATCTTTACCCTCTGTTTCCATAGAAACGGGACTACATACGAACAAATAATTGGTGGTTGGCTTTTTTACTAATCAAAGCCTATCAAACTATGAGGTTAAAGAAAATCTGTGACTATGCGTGGCCACCGAATTTTAATTCTTATATAGAATTGATCGTAAGGTTCTCAGATCCTCAGCTTCAAATTATTTTTTATCATAAAAATGTTATTTGTCCTTCAAATTTTATAAATAAAATGAAATAAAAAGAAACTAATTGATGGTATCCATGCATTTTACAAAGTTATTATCAATTTGCCCACGATAGATATGATGTAGAATAATGACTTTAATTGTATTTCTTCTATTTTACAGTAAGGATCGTTCGAACAAACTGACAAAATATCTGCTACAGTGCTATTGCGTCTGCGTGAGCCTCTCTTTGGTGGTGGGTGGACATGATGAGATAATCTTCGACATCTTATTTCAGACCAAATGCAAAGAGGTTGTGAGACCAAGAACCTCACAATGTCAGTGGCACATTGGTCTCTACAACAACAAGGATTACGTGGTGCTAATGATGCTAAGAAAAAAAAACGCTTTCTAAAAATCCAGAGGTTTAGCGGAGCATGGTCCGGATGTTACATGCCCTGAGTCAACGACCTCGACGGAAAATTCAACACCAACTGTGTCAGCTTCGAAAGTTATCCTCAGAAGGGCAACACTATGCTAAGGATGTGGTAAAACTTCTACTTGTACGATCACACACACAAATATACATTGTGTTTACCGTAATGATTTTTTATTACTCTCATAATTGTCCTTGCTTTACAATGAAGATGCAGTCTTCTCGAAAGAAACATTAACATATAAAACAACGGTAAAGTCGAAAATCTCTTATCTTGTTTTTTTTATATCAGAAGGATTAATTTTGTTTTATGATAGTTTTGTGGAAAGTGATAGTATCATAATTGCCTTATTTAATTGACATTACACTGCGAATTTTCTGCAGGAATAAAACATTTAGCAAGCTCATTTAATAATAACCATCAATTGTAGAAGAAGATCTTCCTTTAATGAAAAATGAAAAATCAATAATTTTCAAGTTACGTTCATGTTTCAAAAATAGTTATTGTATGAAATTAATAAAAAAATCTAATATGGAGCTAAAGACAATGTAATTTTTGATTTTGTAAAACTCTGATGGAAGCCGGAAAAAAAATGACAAGTTTGCGTGCTCGACGCGGTTGTGAAATTTTTCACTAAGACATCATCAGGCATCAAAAGAACCATAGTCGCAATCATAAACATTTTTTGTAAAACAATTTTTTTCTAAGCCAAAATATACAGCAATATGCTATAATGAAAAAATGACAATAACAAACCGTCAACCATCTCAAAAATCCATAAAACGAAATACAAATTCAAAGCAGAGCAACACAGACCTCCAAGATAGAGGTAGGATCAGGTGCCATGGAGGAGTGAGCATCCTCTGCTGACCGGTCACACCCGCCGTGTGCTCTTTGTCGTAATCGGGAAAATAAAAACCGCAAAAGTCCGTAGACAATTATGTAATTAAATATGGTCTAACAATTAGTATGAAAAACGTCAGTCAGCATGCGACTCAGTGGAAGATTGTATTTGCTGACAAGGTCGTTGTATCGACCATACGAAAAGATGACTTTAAATGAGACTGTTGATAGTCCTATAAGGAATGATAAGCTACTACAAAAATTACTATTTCAAGAAACCAATGATTTATAAGATGCCATGGACATTTTGTTACTGTAATAATTAAAGTATACACTAAGCAGGTATTATGACTGTGGATATGAAAACAACTTGTTTATTGTTACACACAACACGTCAATACAGAAACATGAAGAACTACTCATTTCTGTGTAATTTTGTAGCTAACATTACGTTTTGATTTAAACAATGATTTTTTTGTAATCAAGAAAAACCCTATACATTTTAAAGACCTCATCCATGGCAAAACCGATTAAAATGAATGCAAGCTTATATAGTATATGTACTATAACACAACATAAGTTGTTAAATTCAGTGGTATATTCTCACTATATACATGTAACTATATAACGACAATTAGTCAATAACTTATAATTTAAATATTATCTCGTCCGAAAAATAGCGTTCGGTCAATATTTTGAAAGTATGGATCGGCTAGGAATTATGTTTAGAGAATATTCCTACCATTTCATTTAATTGCTATTGATTTGTAGATTCGTAGACGGTGACGTAAACAATTCTTGCGACTCTAAAGCAAGATGACGTTATAATAGGCAATTAGTGAAGGCAGGTGAAGGATGGACGCTCAGTTGGGCGGTTTGCTATCACAACGGAAACAAAGATTTGTAAATTGTTGAGAAGTAAAAAACAGAAAGAACATATGTAGCATAATTCCTACGGGTGGCGGAACATAAACAGTGGCCGTTAATTTAAAATGTTCTCAGTGTCAAACGGTTGCTATATAATCAATGTTGCCCTCAACCTCAGTCAATATTTGTATAATATAACCATTATAAGCTATGCGAACCGTTTCCATTTATAAGAACTTAATTGAATCGACGACATTAGAAAAGAAAGTGATAGCTAACCCAACCCACTGATAAATCATTTTTATTGACATATAAACAATATTAATGATTGTTTGTTGTCATAGAAATAACTCTGCGAAAAGTTATCCTTATTTTGATCATTTAAGTTTTGCTTACAGTCATAACACAATTTCTGTGGTTTAAAAGAAATGCTTAGGCTTGATTTTTTAATTTAATCAAGTATACTCCTTTACCTATTTTTATGCTAAGTCAGGGGCTAAAGTAAATTTAAAGTCAAGACCTTCTGTATTTACACGCTCAGTACCTAATTGAACCCTTATCTCCCTCTTGTAAATATCAAATTTGATCTGCTTTAGGAACTTCTTTCATATAAACAAATGAAAATCCTCTTCACAGATACTTATGATTTAATGCAAACTAAAGAGCAATAACTGTTGACAAGTTCAATTCAATAGAATTATAAAATTTACTAAACTACTCCCTGCAGAATTGTCAGTCATACTTCTCAAAATGACTGTGTTTCACTTTTACTGTCGACTCCACATTTTTGAAAATTTCGAAAATCTGTTGTTTCATTCGCAATTTTTACACATAGAAAAGATTTCAGGGTTAAACCGTTTGACTTTACAAAATATTTCCAGAATTTTAGCGAATATCGATAATAAAATTTACTATTGATTGTCGCCGATCTGCTGCCTTCAGCGAGGATTTTTCAACATTTATAAGCTTCCCCCAGATTTTTCTCAGTGAGCTTAACATGATTCAAGGTCACTGCAACCTTTACTTAAAGGCATTCCTATGCTAAAGTATGAACC
Source organism: Magallana ariakensis (assembly GCA_020458035.1). Lineage (NCBI taxonomy): Eukaryota > Metazoa > Mollusca > Bivalvia > Ostreida > Ostreidae > Magallana > Magallana ariakensis. The sequence goes on along the minus strand of CM035816.1, from coordinate 60,682,527 downwards.
AAATTGGGATAATGGAAGAGAAAATATGCTCTGGACAAGTGATAAAGGACAGTCACACATATGGACATATTGATTGCTACCTGTATATAGCGCCCACAGAATATAACTCGAAAAACTTTTTTTCAATAGTATTCAATTCTTTAAACATTCTTCCTAGGGTTTGGCAACAACTTTGCAAAAATATCTTTTACATTAAAAAATTATAGCCCTTTTGATTTTCAACTCACAATGGGTCTTGCAAATTATAAATTATAAAATACTTTGTTCATTTACCTTTTTAAACAATAAAACATGATAAATAATATGATGTTCCCATTATTTTTAAAGTTAATGTCTGGAGAAGTCAAAGAAGCTATAGTGACTCATCTGTATGACCAATTCAAAGATTTCATGTCATCATGTATTTTTACTTTTGAGGTAGTAGATTCAGCACATGGCATGGTACGTGTATGATATATTTCATCAAATATTTTTTAAACAATTGTTCACATGATTATTTACATAAACATAAGTTACAAAATAAGAAAGAAAAATTAGAATTACTTGTATCATTATATATGATTTTCCTTGGTCTATATTTACACTTTAGGTTTATTTGGCTTCCTATTATCAATGATCCAGTTGAAGATGTTGATAGTTGTGAAAATTTATGGAAAGCTAATAGCACTGTCAATTCTGTTTCATCACTTCCTTCTTTTATCCCTAAAAGTGCTTCTTGAAATTCTGTAGAAAAAACAAAGATCTGCAAAGAGTTTTGTATAAAATTAGGCATTATATGTTAAATATTATTATACATGTACCGATTCATTTGATGAATGTTCTAGAATTTTAATAAAAGGAGAATTCCTAGATTCGCTCCTAAATTCTCATTGGCTGGCCAAAAATACAATCTATCGAAATCAGTAAACATAGCAGACAAATTCAAGCTGTAACGTGGACATATCCGAAAAGTAACCGGTATGTGGACTGTGCATGATATTTTTCAGAGGGCGAAAAGTCATTTTTAAACATCCTTAAAAGGTTATTTAAAGGAAACTTATAGTAGTTCAAAGGATATAAATTCATTAAACCACTTTTTTGTCGCCAGTAAGCTATATAGCTAAACAGGACTTGTAAAAGGCATTGTTCGTCATATTTCTCTTTCATTGCAGTTATCCACAAAACCCCTACGTTAGACCTCTAAACAATGGGCCTTGATTTCTCTCATTTTGATATTTTATGTAACGATATTAGTTACTGTTATTGTTGAGAGTTACAGCCCAAACGTGCAAGATAAACTAAGAACTCTAGATCTCTAATTAAACGAGAGGAATTAATGTTCCCGTAAAATCTCACGAATTTTAAACTATCGCTTTTTCTCTCTCGGACAGAGGACAGATGTAAACAAAATGAAAATATGATAACAATTCAGCGTTTACAATTTAATATTCTTGAGATTTGATGCAAAACGGTTGAGTCGCGGAACAAACTGCTCGCGTTAAATAACGAATCTACAGAATCTACAATTTACACTATATAAAATTTCTTTTTATTCAACATTTTGCACAATAAACATTCATTTCAAATTGAAGGCCACTTCATGAGAACATTTACATGTCAATCTTGACATTTGAAACTTTCTTTCTTACTCTGATGTATAACCTTAAATTTCTTTCATAACTGATGGATCATTTGCATAGTCATCGTCATTTACCTCGCTTTTAAGCTAAATTAAACATATTAAATTAAAGTCCAATTTTGCCCGCTTTAAGTTGTCAATATTGCAAACTACTGATGAACATTACTAATTAATTTAAAAATGAAATAAACACAACTTTCTGCAGGTAAATATGATGTTGTGACAGCGTTTGCTCACTACGAACCCTTGTTTTAGATAAAAAGAATCAACGCTAATTTAAGACCCGTGCATTTTATTTGCAGGTAGAATAATAGAAAAACAAGAATTACTCGTCTCATCAAATTCTCATATTTTTATTAAAATGTCAATAATTGTCTGCATCGAGTCAACTTACTACTTTAATATGCAAAACATTTGTATATACATTGCACAACCGGAAATCAATCTCTGCTGTTTTCTATACATTATCAGTGGTTATGCATGTAATCGATTAACAGGCATGAAAATTTCACAATTTAGATTCCTCATATCCTAGTGATGCTTCAAACAAATAATGGCAACGATTGGCATTTACATTTTTAAGAGAAAGTTAAAAATGTAAAATTGTTAACAAACGAAAGACGGCGATGGACAAAAGATCAATTGCAAACGTTCAATTAAGTGAATCAGGTGACCTTAAAGACTTCATTATATTTTAATACAATCTGCCTTACGAGTCCTATCAAATTATGTAGATCTTCCTGATAATTACATCCCATGATCTTAAACTTAGGATTTAACCCATAGGCATTTGCGCCATTTTAACCCCCCCTCCCCATCTTCTTTATGTACGTTGTAAAACAATAGTTTTGCTTAATATGTGTATATTGATAGCCATTCCAGTAACTTCTGAATCATTTAAATGTTATTTCTAGAGAAAAAGAAGATGCACAAAGTATGTTTACAATACAAAATTAACTTTATATAACAGGGTTACAGTTGCTTTCACCCCCTGAGAAGAGTTGCCCCGATGTCCAGGCGGATATGATAATATAACACGTTTGGAATTTTCTTAAAAATAACGAAAGTTAGCTTTACAATATCTTTGCAAATCCAAAACAACCCTGAATATATTTTAGTTACTTTTTACAAATCTTTATGAAGTTAATTGTGCTGACATTTAATGCTCAAATGCGGACTGGAAAGACTATTGGGAAACGAAATCAATCGGTCCTTCTTTGTAAACACGCTTAACACGCATTTTTGAACATCAATTCTATGTAATAATGAAAGATTTGGGAGTCTTGCCACGCATAGTCACCAAATTTCTTATATTAAATCTATGGATACACCAAGGGGTAAACCATTACTTAAATGTTACCATAGAAATCGTTAAAATCATCGAGTTTTATTTTTTGGGTCCAATTGATGCATTGCATCACGGTAATGTTGTTTGATGATGTAGTAGAACAAAAAGTGTACTAATCAGCTTTAAGAAGAAAGTACTTTTCTTCTTTTTTAGTCATTCATGCCGTTCTTTGCAAATGTTTATTCATATTCATGTTTGGGAATTTCAAACGTATATATCAACATAAACATATAGTTTTTTTATACCTAGAATTTTCGAAATATTGGCGACATAATATCTAGGACCGTTGCCTGTTTGTTAAGCTGAAGATTTTAAACATATCGATTTTGTTTCTGGTGCAAATATAGAAGTTCTTCAACGTCATGGAGAGGAATATTGATCAACATAGTAAAAACAAGAAACTCTTAAAGTTTTAAACAATTTAATAATCAGAATGCTATATATGTCGAGGAAACATAAAAGGAAGGATGGATCTTGAAAACAAATATAATTCATGCATTGAGCATAAATTTGGATCCACTTTGATAGTAAGACGGATCTGATATTGTTATAAAGTGAAGAAAGCGTTTTTCTCTACTGACACAATATATATTTGTGTGTGTGGTCGTAAAAATATGACCACATCCTTCGCATAGTGTTGCTTTTCTTGGGAAAACTTCCACAGCTGACGCGGTATGGATTGAATTTCCCGTCCAAGTCATTGAACCCAGGAACAAACCAACCAGACCATCCCCCGCTAAACCATCGGATTTGGTAGGCAGCAATTGTCCCCTTAAGCATTAAGTTATCAATGTTGCGGTAAAGACCGATTTTCCACTCACATTTCAAAGTTCTTGGTCTGATCACCTCTCTGCACCAAGGCTGGGTAGTGATATCGTGGATAACTAGATCGTTATAACTCACAACCAAAGAGAGACTCACAAAGGCAAACAAGCCAGCCAACAGGTTTTTTGTCATCTTATGAATTAGCTTCTTCTGAAAATTTAGAAAAGGAATAAAGTGTCTAGAGTGAAGTTTAATTAAATAATGCATTATTCCGGATATTTATTGATTTGAACGTATTTTATTATGCAAAAATATATAACATAAATGAATCAGGCAGCAGGCAATGCTAATGTAAGCCTTCTCCATAAGGTGTAAGGTAATACATATCAAGTGCAAGATTTATAACGAATTCAAATTATAGTCTTACCTTCTACAAATGTGTTGCATAAATGTGCGTAAGCGTTAAATTTCGATGGAATATATATATATACATACACACATATATATATATATATATATATATATATATATATATATATATATATATATATATATATATATATATATAATTTCAAAAAAGGTAAATGGATATTTGAAAATTTATTGATTATAATTTTTCAAACTGTTACCTTTGTTTAGGCTTTATTTAAGTACACAAATAAACATAAGTGAAATATTTAACTGAATAAGGTTTTTTTTTATTTATGTTACCATATTTTTATGTTAAAATATATATATATTTTTTAAAAATTAGCAATTGCTTTGATTCTTTCTGCAAATGTCACTTTTCAACGGATTTGACGGCTGAATTTTTGTGCAAACCGAACGTTATCTTGCAATAATAGTTAGGTCTTCAAAGACTCAACAGAAAGAACACATTTATCTCAGATATTATTTAAATGACTTTAGTACAAGATAAAAATGCATTATAAATCTTATCTTTTTTGAAATTCAAAAGGGTTTACGGAGAACTACGCGAATTGCGTGTACAAAACTGTGTTAATAAATCTGTTACGTAACTGCATGTCGCATATTTTTACATCGATCAAAGTTTGAATACCACCCAAACTTTTTCATACAGTCGATATATTCAGTTATAATGTCTAAATGGATATAAATACATGCATTACAAAAATTTAAACTAAACAAAATTAATAAGGCATCAGCAGTACGATACTCCTCCATATATGTTGTAAATTCTTTCAAAATAAATTATAATATATAATTTTACATGTTTTCATGGGATAAAGGGATTTCAAAAAAGTAAAAATTGAATTTGTAAGGTTTTTCTAGAAACTGTGATAACAATTTTAATGATCAAACTTTATAGTGCTTTAAATTGTGTAGTAAAGGTTGACTTGAAATTAAACACACATACATGTCTATGGGCTCAAACAACATTATTTTTCCCGATTACGACAAAGAGCACACGGCGGATCTGACCGGTCTGCAGATGATGCTCACTCCTCCATGGCACCTGATCCTTCCCCTAATTTTTTTAGAGGTCCGTGTTTGCTCTGCTCCTGTTTTGTATTTTTCCTTTGGACTTTTGATTTTTAACACTATTCGTTATCACAACATGTCATTTCTAGCATACACTGAATCTGACACAACGTTATTTTTGTAACTTCATTGAATAATATATCTTCCAACGTTTTAATAAGTTAGCATTATTGTTGATATATACCGTTATGCATTACAACACACGAGGTGTTATTAAATTACTTGTTGTAAGTTTGGATTTTCTAAATCAATAGCAAAGCGCCAGTGAACGAGATATTATTTTCAAGGATGCTGTATTGTTAAATGAAATGAAGTTTATTACCAGAAATTGTTATTTTTATACTTAGGAGAAGAAATCAGTATATATGGTTTGTTACATTTACAAAACCTTGACACAAGCTTACTTGAAATTGAAAGGTTTACAATAAATTTAAATGTTGCAGAAGAGCTTTTTAATGATAAAGATAGATCGATATATAGATCATAGATAGATAAGAGAGTAAGAGAGAGAAATTTTAATGAGATTTAACATTCAGGTTGAATAAACACTTTGAAAATGCGCAAAAACGTCCATACTTTGAGAAAGTGTAGAGAAACCTTGTCACCAACGATTTAAATCTTGGCACAATAACTGATTCATGTATATCACTTTGTGTGCCTTGTCCAGATTTAAGGACGTCAAGACTGTTGTTTTAAAAGAATGTGACAGTACCCCGATTGTACAGATGAAAGTAATGAATAAAACAGATCTACAGTTTAGTAAATTTCATGGAGAAACAATAATAAATAATATAATGATTGAGGAAAACAATTTTTGATGATTTGTGAAAGGAGTACAATTATCAAGATTTGTAGAAAATGTTAAAATCATTAAAAACTAATGCGAACTCTAATGTACTAAACTGCGCAAAATAGCTTGTAAGGAAAAACAAAAATCGACAGTCTTAGTAATTCACTCTACTAGGTAACATACGGTGCTATTAAACTGAAATTGACACTCAGATACTACATATGTTGCGGATTTTATTATGTAATTAAACAAAATCGATTGAATTTTATTTCTACGGGGCAAAAATACGGAGGTTAATATTTACATCTCCTTGTCACTTCATGTTATGATGATACTCCATCATTATACAACATTTTGTGTTTACTTCTAAATTAAATAATATAAATTATTCATTTGCTGATACTTTCTTACCTGTTACATCTTGCTAAGTTTTTTTTGTTGTAATTTTACTACATTCGACATTATTAATCATGCATCAATGACAAACTTGCAAATTTTATTGATATACAAACAATTTGAAAACATTAGAAAATGCCATCCAAAATATTTTTAAAAAAGCTTCTTCATTTAGAATACAAAGATTATGATAATATGATCACTATACTTCTAATGGATATGAAATTTACAATGGAAGTTATATACGTACGAAACTGTTTCCGTTCAATATAAGCATAAATACGTTTATACGTTATCTTTTCAAACATTTTCTTCTCTTATTGAATAAAATCATAGATTGTAGTAACATTTTGAATATCATTAATAAAAAAATAAACACCACGTAACACTATTCTTGAAGTGTATATAATATTTCAAAGTGCAAAAACTCAAGAGCCATATCGTTCTTGATTGGTTAGCGTATAGAAAAAAAATGTTTTCTAAATTCATGGAATATTTAGAAAATCACGGAAATATTTAACTGATAAAGAGATCACAATAGTCAACAAGCTCAACATAATGACGTTCCTGTAATATATATATTATATTGTAAATGTCACACTTAGTTTGCTTTGTTCACTACTGTACGATGCTATAATATTACACCCCTTTTAAATATATATGATTATATTCTTTAGCACATTTGTGGCGTTGATTTACATGATGTATTTTTCCTCGCCCTTGGGCCCAAATGCAGAAGGTGGCTAAAAAAAGTTCTCAAACGTCAGTGAAAATTGATCTTCAATACAAGATTGAATAATCATAGTCAGGCAGCAAATATATTTGTAGAAAGGAAAGGATTCTTCGTTGCCAAATCAATGGTGATATCAGGAAAGGAATTGTTTCTTTGAGAGTTATCAACCAACCTAATCAATCTTCCATGGACTATTAAGTTTCCACTGCTGTGATTTGTGAAAAAGTCAGTCCTGAAAATCAATCGAAACTTCTCGGGCATTTCCGTCAGAGCTCGGAAAAACAGCATACGAAATAGAGTCGCTTCCAATAAAAAATAAGAATACGCTAGACAGCCTTGTATGTCGCTTCTGTTGTATATTTTAGGGTATATTTTTGAATTTAAAGAAGTCTAGCTCACATATCAAGAGATAGATATTTCTTAAATTTACATATAAAAAAGTGAATTTTCAAGAAATTGCCCCCCCCCCACTTCTTTTTTTTTTGCTTGTCAACATTTTTCTGAATGAGTCTGCCCCCCCCCCCTCCTTTCAAAAACGATGCTACGTGTCTGAAATTTTTACAATTATGGGATAATTACGGTTTCATTTAACTTAAAATAGATTCCGTGTATAACGAGCACGAAGTTGTCTGAATATGATCCTTGATTCTGAGAAGGACACACAAAATTCTGAACCTCGTCGTTTAACGTAAAATGATTATCCTAGAACTCGTGTTTTTCCGGCTATCCCAACATTTTCTTTATTGTTTTGTCATACTGCTTAACAGGAAGTATTTAAAAATAATCTTTTATATATTTTTTTGTTATCTGCATTTATGTGGCATTTGTTATTTTTACATGTCCGTATGTTAATAATGTTTATTACTTCATGCTGTGTCCGGGGAACTAAGGATGAACAGTTAAAAAACTAAGTGTTTTATGTTTTGAAAGTTTATTCTGTTTAAAATTATTAATGTTTTTATAATCTATTGATAGGTGAAACCTCTTTTAATTAATTGACTTTTGTTTTGCTTGGATTTCATTTTTAAGGCAAATACCTTAATAATAACTTACACTCAACAAAACTTCTAAGTGTTCACCCTTATAAATAAAAAAAAATTGAAATTACGAAATAAAATAATGTGAAATTTTCAACATTTTGTAACTGATATGTCTTTTCATCAATAGCACAGACAAGAGGCCCAGGGGCCACATCGTTCACCTGAGCAACAATAGCCTTAACTCTGATCAAATTAGCATTACAGTATCAAAATCAAAATATCTTGACAACTAAGTACAGTAGATCTTGCTCAAAAAATTTAAAACATCTGCCGATTTTTATCCACATATTTTTATGGTAAATACATAGCCCCTTTTGTTGTTGTACCTGTAAGAAGATTTTTCTCTATTCCTATATAACCCCCCCCCCCACTTTGTGGCCCCTTTTTTCTCTAGGGAATCATGGTTTGATCAAACTTTAATCTGCACAACCCGTGCTTTCACACAAGTTACTACTTTTTGGACTGAAAACTTTCCCAGAATATTTTTAAAGATTTTTTCTGTATATTCCTTTGTAAAAATTCATCCCCCCATTGTGGCCCCACCCTACCCCCGGGGACCACGATTTGAACAAACTTGAATCTACACTACCTGAGGATGCTTCAAAACAAGTTACAGAATTTCTGGCCTAATAGTTTTTGAGAAGAAGATTTTTGAAAAATACCTACAAATTTTAAATAATTCTAAATTATTTCCCCTTTAAAGAGGGTGTGGCCCTTCATTTAAACAAACTTGAATCCCCTTTACCCAGTGATGCTTTGTGCCAAGTTTGGTTGAAATCTGCCCAGTGGTTCTGGAGAAGAAGATGAAAATGTGAAAAGTTTACAACGACAACAACGCCAACGCCAACGCCACTGAAAGAGTAACGTCATTTCCATCAGCAACTTAAAACAACCCAAAAGCTCTGAGCAAAATTCAACCAGACCGGAAGTGTTTGTGATATTTAGCAAAAGTCAAGGTCTCGGGTGGCAACCTAAGGTCAAGGTCAATGCATTGTTCTTTACTATTTGAAAGTTAAGTGGAAATCAGTCACCCCGTAGACAAGACAAATAAAAATGCTAATTTCATATAGTAAATACATTATACTGGGTGAACACTAAGAAGTTTTGTTGAGTGTAGGTTATATGGCAGGGGTTTACTGTTTACTTTCGATCCCCGTCGACGTTTAGCTCATCTTTACATTTAAAGACTTTAAATTACACAAATGCATTTAGGTATATTTTTCTCTTTCAGCTGGTCAATAACTTTTGTCAAATCTACCTACTTGTGTGTGTGTGTGTGTGTGTGTGTGTGTGTGTGTGTGTGTGTGTGAGAGAGAGAGAGAGAGAGAGAGAGAGAGAGAGAGAGAGTCACATTACTGCACTTATTTAACTGTTTTAAAAATTCAAAAGGCCAATTGGCCGTTTTCATCACTAATGTCGTTTCCTTGGTATGAACTCGCTTTACTTTTCATGCTACTCGTTTGTATCACCCGGGATTTGTAACATACATTCAGTATGCGGTTTGAAGTAACTATAACTATAATAACTATATTTCATTAACCTTCATTTATGCGAAAACATTATTACTTGAAAGTTGTTTTCCAACCAATTTAATTTGTAATTGCAAAGTTTTCCCTCAGTTGGTAAGAGTTATGTGATAAACAATGTAACATGCGATACCGTATGTAAAACGAGTTATCAGATCTGCTCAATTGTTAAACCAATCTCCGTCCATTCTATTTACTTTTTTCACGAAAAAAAACCCAGGGTCATTAACCATTCCCTGTTACAGGTTTTACAAAATCATCAATAATGCGTCAATAATTACAATAAAAACGATTTAAGCTAATATTTACACCCAACAAGTATTATCCCCTCTATTTCTAACGGAAATTGATTGCAACCATAGCTCTGTAGAAACTGACAGGACTGAAATATACACGCCCTGTTTATCGATTGGCCGAAACCTTCAGCGACCTTAGAAAAATTACGGAGTGCTCAAAATAATAATGATGATGTCAGACTCAAAGTCCCATAGAAAACGATTTAGCTGTTTCTTTTATTTAACGTACTGATGTACATTAACAATAATTTAGTTGATTTTACTTACTTTTTACGATCAATTTATTAATTTGTTAAAAGAAAGATGTAAATATAAACAATAAGATACTTTCTTTGATAATTCATTGGGGTTATGAAGGTAGCGATCATTGCAGAAAATATTTTAAGAACCCGCTTACTAGGGTTATGTATTTTTTCTGCAATGTCGCCACCTTCATATCCCGCATGAATAACCAAATAAAGCATTTTATTTTTAATTAATCCTAATAAGGATGTATCTTATTGTCTTTTTATTCACTCTGTTTTATAATTATTATCAAACTAATGGTAGATTTTTGAAAATAATTGTAAAAAAGGGCCCATCTGATACAAGCTAAGGTAAATTTCTTTATTATAGAATTTATACTTTAAAAAATAAAAGTAATTGAAGTATCGTGCTAGGATTAATATTTCTTTTAAAATTTTGAGATAATAATCAATAAATGAAATAAAGTATCAATTTTGTTAAATGATTTTACAATATATCAATACAGAATTTAACCAAACAGAAAACATTAATCTTAATCTCTTACAAACTATGCATTTATTATACACAAGCTACTATTTTGATAGCAAGACCGATCAGATATAGTGCAACAATGTTTTTTTATATTTATAATAATTTTAAAGATATATTTATGCGTGTGATCGTAGAAATATGACCACATCCTTCGGATGGTGTTGCCTTCTGAGGAAAACTTCCGCAGGCGATAGGATTAATGTTGAATTTACCATCGAGGTCGTTGACTCCGGGCACGTACCAACCGGACCATGCTCCACTAAACCACTGGATGTTGTAAGCAGCAATTGTTTCGTTTTGTATTCTGTAATAAATGTTGTGGTAGAGACCCATTTTCTACTCACATCTTTCAGTTAATGCCCTCACCACCTCTTAGCACTGCGGCTGTGTTGAAGTATCATGGAGGACCAGATCGTTGTAACCTGAAACCAGCGAGGTTCACAAACTTAAGGCCAACACTAAAAGATAATTTGTTATTCTGTTAAATTTTGCTTATCTTATAGGAGGACAATAAAATTAAACATGTAGAAAGTGTAATTAAAATAGAAGGAAATTAAGAAACACGGATAAAAACCGGATTTCTTTTGCAACGAACTATTTTAAATTTTGGATATGATTTAGACAAATGTATCAAATTCAATAAATAGTCTTACCTCTCAATTAAGTGTTGCTCGTTTTCGCGCTGCGTTAGCTATAAATATTGATTGATTTTATATGTTTTTGAAATCCGTTTGGGAGGATATTTGAGAAAGTATTGACCACGATTGTTTAAAATGTTACCATGGATGGTGCTATTGATACATCAATGTACATAAACAAGATTCATCTTAATACATTAGATACGGACAACAAAAAATGAAAACAAATGTTTTATACCTACAATGATGCCAAAAAAATTTCAAGCCCAAATAACATATATTGATTAACAAAACATTTGAAATAGTTTACACACTTTACATTTATTGTTTTTTTTTTTATTTTCTTGTATGGTCATTAGCCAAGCAGTTGTGCAAAGCAGATATTTTACAACCATAGGTTGACCGTAATGGAAGATTAAGCCACCACAATGAATGACACTAGGCAAAAAGTTGTCATTGGATAGCGGTTCCATGTATAGAAAACAATTATCATATAGGACGCCAATCATCTTCTTACTGACGCGATGCCCTATTTTTCATAGGATTGTGCTCTTGGCAATACATCCAAACCTGTGAAAAAAGATCAGCTGCAACAAAGTTATCTACCAAAAGCTGTAGCTTTGAGCGTCGTTTCGCTTAGTTGTTGGTTGCAAGAGTAGGTGTTTGTTTCAAAGAGAGAAATTGCAACATTATTTATTTCCAATCCGTTAAAAAGTATTTTTTATTACTATTTCTATCGTTAGGATAGAAAGAAGATAAGTTTTAAACTTGTAATCGTTGATGTCATGTACGGAGAGGACGGATTGGTTGTATAGAGTTTAATGAGAAATTAATTGCTATTCTTTTCTTCCTTATAAAGGAACCATTTTTGTTACATATTTCGTGACATAAAACTTCAAATAAAATTTAAAATATCATGCTTACAATAAACAATTGACACTTTGATATACTTGTGGAAAAATAAGAAGACATATAAGTGTATTGGGATGGCATCAGCTTTAATTTTTAAAAAGGGCTGCATTTGGAAAGTGGTAATATAAGATGACCCGGCAAGAAGAAAATAAAATGTTTTTTTAATCATTTCTTTTTATTTTAGTTTGTTTTTAGTGTTTTTTGTTTGGTATGCTTCATATTAGCATTACCTTTAAAAAGTTCAATTTATCGGATCTATTTTCAACAGACCATGTACGGAGATTCTGCAGTCTATATTGATCAAATACTGTCTCATATCCCTCTCAGCCATCTTTGCAGAGGAGCTCCACGATGTTTCCTCTTGCCTAGGTGGTCGCTTGCAAACATGTTGATGCATTTGAAGATAAGTACCTCTCACCATATATGGGACCATAATAGTTGTCAACAGTGACTAATTGGTATGTAGCCATTTAATGTTTAACTACAAGTGTACGGTGTGGATAGCAAAACCATTTAGTTAATTATGCAGTAAAAGCGTCGTATAAGTCTTAAAATACATGTTTTGTATCAGTAAACATTATTTCAATGCATTTTTAATGAGATTAAAACATTTGATACAGACAAATATGAATTTAATTACGGTTTGTTTATAAATACGCTTGATAATTTAATTCGGAAATACACTTGGCCTTTCATATTGTATGCATTGAGTAAACTTTAACCATTTTTTGCTTATTTGAAATGCAACAAAACATTGCGATCTATAATATTTATAGCACGTTGTACTTTTGGCATTACATAAAAATATTTCATGGTGCTGACCATTGTTATCACACGATGATCATGATCATTTTTAAAAGAAATATTTCTCTTAGACAAAATTAAATTCTTTTTGATTCTATCTATACCAATACAATGTTTTGTATTACTTATCAAAATTCAAAATTATCAAAATTATCGTATATAATTCAAAAGATCAATTTTCTCCATAGCTTATTTTGGTAGTAGTGACTGTAAAACTATTCCCTCCGGTAAATTTAACAGGTGACAGAAGTCGGTAGTATTTAAATTCAAAATACCTGTTTTACGGTGTCTATTTATGAGACGTGTTTAGATTTAAGTAGATCATACAACAAATTCAGATATATTTTGCCTAATGTTTTGCTTGATTTTTCACGGATGTGATATATTTTTAAAAGCCGTTTTATAGGGATGTTTATTTATATTAGGATTATTTCAGAATGTTGCCATGCATGTTGCTATTAAGACATGACATGTGGTGATAACGAACAGTGCCCAAAATCAAAAGTCCAAAGGAAAAATACAAAACAGGAGCAGAGCAAACACGGACCTCTAAAATAATTAGAGGCAGGATCAGGTGCCATGGAGGAGTGAGCATCCCCTGCTGACCGGTCACATCCGCCGTGTGCTCTTTGTCGAAATCGGGAAAAACGGAAAAATCCGTACACAATCAGGTGATTAATTATGATCTAACAATAACTATAAAAAAACGTCAGTCAGCATGCGACCCAGTGGAAGATTGTATTTGCTGACAAGGTCGTTGTATCGACCATAGAACTTACAAAAAGATGACTTCAATCCAGACTGTTGATAATCTTGTTTTATCAACTTGTTTGTCAGTAGGTTGCCTCGCCTTAGAAACTGTTCATACGTAGAGCATGCCCTTGCGTATTGAACTAACTGAGAGACAAAAACACCATATGCAGGTGAGGAAGACATATTACTACATGAGTAAGGAAAGCTAACTATAGAAAAATTGAAGTCATCAAGTTTATCATAAAGTTTTGCTGTTAGGTTACATGTACCATCAATATCCCTCTTCCAGTAAAATATCTAAATATGAAACAGATGACGTAGACTCTGTGGTATCTGCACAACTGGCGAAACTAAAGATTAATTGTTTTGATGAAAAATATGTTTATTGTCGTACTCAGATGCAAGTTTGTTTTTTTTAACCTAAATATAAACATTTGATTTACAAAATGAAGTAATAATAGTCATTTTTGTTTTTTTCACATTTCCAAATCACTTATTGGATAGAACTTTGTGATATCATCGTGTGTGCATGTTTTGTATGCATAGAAATACTACATAGTAATTTAAACTTGTTGAATTCTATGCATTAAGAGTTGAAGCAAAAAAGGTAGCGTTTAACTGGTGGGAACATTCGTTTCTAGCGTTATATTTTTAAAGCTTTTAAATCCTGATATTAAAAATTAAAATAATAGTTTTTTGTAAACCATTTTTTTCTACATACACAAATTTACTCAAAATCAAAACACGCTGTGTTCAATATGCTTTTTTCTGCGCTACGTTGTATTTAAGGAGGCTAGGTGGTCAACTAAAGTAACCGTTATACCTACCTTAAGTTTTTATAACTAATATGCTCGGTTAAAAACTATTATTTAGTAAAGAAAAATTCTATTAAATTTTCATTTTAAAGTTTGAACGTTTTCATACACCTTCTTACAGAGCTCTTCTTCTTACGGAGATTTATATAGTCTAAAAATTGCCACGACCGTCCAGCCCTCTTAACATGACCTTTCTGTACTTAAAATGAAACTTACAGATAAATAGCCCTTTTTCCTGTACTATTTTTCTTCGAATAAAGCATGGCGCTGACTGCAAACAAACTGGGGTTAAAATGAATAAACTTAATAAAAAATACAAAAAAGATTGCAAATAACATGATCTTGTTATTTACATGTACATATGAAAGGACATACATTACGCTAGTCAGGCTCCGTCTACATACTTCCATACACTGTAAGTAAAACTGTACAGTTATAAATTTGGTATAAATTTTGCGACTATGCATTAAACGTTTACGTGTTTTGTTTGATATATCTATATTTTGTATACATGTGTAGTAAGAAAATTTCTCTCTCTCTCTCTCTCTCTCTCTCTCTCTCTCTCTCTCTCTCTCTCAAATAGGGAATACCAGTTTTGTAATATTTATCATAAGTATTAGTAAATTTGTAACAATTTTTAATAGAACTGGTTTTTGTCAAAACGTTAAATTATGAAATTAATATTTGATTTTTATGGACGCCTATTAGTGCTTGATAGAAAACATTATCTGGCGGCTGCCACATAATTTATTTTGCGTCAATTATATAATCATCTGGAGATTTTGGTGGCTGTCAGTTATTCATTTGGCGGCCGCCAGATAAAGTTCTGGCGGCTGACAACTAATTATATGGCGACCGCCACATAATTTATCTGGCGGCCGCCAGATAAAAGTTTTGTCTTGCATAGAGTGTGCATGAATTAAAAGTGAGCATTCAGGACTGATACATGGCAATACACTTGATGTGATGTTGCATCCCAACTTATACAGACTAAAGACAGACTAATTTTTACAAATATAAATATAATATATGGTTTTCTACCATACCTCTGTTTCTTTATTTTTTACTTCTACCATATTTAGATCTTGAACACTGACCAGATATGCGATCGTTTTTATTTAAGATTTGATCTTCTTTTTTTTTAATAACAAATTATCTTCTTTTTGAATAGCCTGTGGATCAATTTGGTTTTGAACAACATATTTGTTTCATACATAGGCAAATATCTGTTGAAACGCATTGTTTATTCATGCTCTGTATTTCAATCGGCATTGGTAAGACTCAAAGGCTTCATAGCCTTCTAGTCATGTAAACCCTAGGGGGTTTTTTGGAACCAGAAATTTGCGTAAGGCAACGATAGTATATATCTTTTACTGCAAAAGTCAATATGACTATCTTTTTATCAAACACATGCGCAAATCTATTTTCACAATTTTATCTGACGGCGGCCAGTTTATTTATCTAGCGGCCCTTTGTAATTATATGGCGGTCTCCAGATATAATGTGGCGACCGCCAGTTAATTATTTGACGGCAGCCAACTTATTATGTTTTGGCCGCAAGAAAATTATGTGCCGATCGCCAGATAAAATATTTTTCGTGCGTTACACAAACAGGCTTCCATAGATTTCAGATATATTTATCATTAGATCATTTAGCCTTTTTTAAACTAAATATAATAATATGTATTTCTAGAGGTTATGAATACATATATTGTTTCTTTTTTCAGTTCCTTTACTTATATCACAAAATAAAGCGATTCAAATATAATTGTTAGTTGTTATACTTTCCGTAAAGCAATGGCAAAGCAACAGGCTCTATTAAACAACAATATTAATATCGTTTTGAAATTTGGAGTTGCCAATCTTAAAAAAAACATACTTATTGTGCATTAAATTATGCATTAATATATGTTCATTTTATACTCGTTTAAACACATAACCTATAAACTTTGCATTCTTACCAGTAAGAGTTATCATGCCAAAGTTGCGAACATAACATTCGGTTAATATCGTCATCGTAAAGTAATTTATTTGGTTAAATATCATGATAGCCCTGTAGTTAAAGTATCGGGCTTGTAAACTGCAGATCATGAGTTCAAATCCGTCGTGAGCTTTTTTTCTTATTTAATGAATTAATTTTTTTTAAAAATCATAATTTTTTTATCCAAATTTCATTTTTTTTCGACTATTTGACATATATTTCTTAAGCATCATGTAATGTCAAAGGGAGATTAATAGACAAACATGCGCTCATGGTTTAAATGAGAAAAAACTGCTTCTTCTTACTTTCGCTTTCCTGTTGTAACCAAGGCTTGATGCATGTTGAATATTATAATTCACCACGTGATTTCTCACCTCAGGTAACTTTGTGAATACAAAATTCTATCACGTGACGTGTAAGGTAGCATGTTATGTGCTAACTAGGACAATGTTTTTGAACACGTTAAGTTGTCAAGCATTGATTTAAAGTCTTCTGTACTTACATGGGCGTGGTCTAATTGTTAAAACCATAGTAAATAGTATACTTGTACCATACATAATAGATAGGGTTATGGTGAAAGAGTGATCACATAAATTTTTATACATGACATTGTTATTCATGCTAGTCTAATTTTAGTACCATTCTGATAATGTCAGCTCCACCTCTCATGCATATTAATATCAATCTTATGTTTGATCAAGGGCAGATAAGCAAAAATTCTCCTTTATTCGAAAGTTGTAAGGAGAAAAACATAGATTGAGCTTATTGTATCACAGTCTAAAATCTTAATTCATGTTGGAAATTGACTAGACTTTTTAAAAAGTTAAAAAAAGTGATATTAGGTTAAGAAATAAACGCAACAGAAGCGACCGAAAAGGGCCCAAAACCCGGCGCTAAGTGCAGTCATCCTTTATGTTATCCTACCTACACATGTAAGTTCCATTGTCAGCTCGACGGCAGGACGGGTGGGGGTGCGATTTTGGAATTTTTTATAATTAAAAGAAGGCATGAAGAGTGGAACAAGTTGAAAATTGTTGTTAGTGCATACATTTTATTTGTGTACATAAACATTTCTTTTTGTTACAAATGTTATCTCGTTTACAAATTCAAAATACTATCTATAATTTTACACAATACAAACTATCAATAAAATATGCAAATGAAATGCCTAATTATAAAGTCTTGCCTATCCGTTGTCAATTTTAAAGTGATGGAAAATAAGAAACAAATGTATAAAGCACCGACCCCAGTCTTAAAATATCTGATATCTATAAGCAACCAAAATATGCGTTAAAAGGTGTTATATTTTATTCAGTAACAAAACCGCAGTAATATAACATTTAAATGAAAAATGAATACCATTTTTTGTTGAATTTTTTAACAGTTAGTTGACAAACTTTATTTGTCCCAATTGATTCAATCTTTTAACGTTTTACGCTTTTTACGTTGTTTACGTTTCAGCACTGAATATAAGAAGCGGATTAAAGTACAAAGATCAGGCAGAACAATGAGATTTGCAAATACACATATGATTGCTACAGCCACAGATCCAACAAACACCACCTCTGGTCTTTTATCCTGTGCCGATGTTTTGCTTCTAATGTATTTAGATGTCTTCCTTTTCGAGATTGTTAGGTTCTGTACAATGTTATCTATTCTTGCCTGTACTGCCTGTGGTGTCATTGTAGAGTTGGTCTCGGTACAGGTACAAGTACATAGTCCAGCTCGAGTACTGTTAAATAAAGTTGACGTAGATATAGTTGACGTTATGGTTGGTGTACTCAACGCGGTAGAAGTGATGAAAATAGTATGTGAAGACAAAATCGTGGTAATGGTTGGTGTACTTGAAATGATGGCAGTGGTTGGTTTAGACAAAGCGTTGGAAGTGGTGGGTTTACTCAAAGTAGTGGCAGTGGTTGGTGAAGACAAAACCGTGGTATTGGTTGTTGTACTTAAAGCGGTAGAAGTAGTGGAAGCAGTGGATAAAGACAAAGTCGTGGTAGTGGCCGGTTTACTCGAAGTGGTGGGAGTATCTTGTGAAGACAAAGTGTTGGTACTGGTTAGTGTACTCGTAGTGACGAAAGTGGTAGGTTGAGACAAAGTGTTGGTAGCCGTTGATTTACTCGAAGTGGTGGCAGTGGTTTGTGAAGACAAAACCGTGGAAATGGTGGGGGTAGAAGTAACTTGTGAAGACAAAGTGTCGGTTGTGGTCGGTGTACTGGAGGTGGTGGGAGTTGTTGACGAAGACAAAATCGTGGTAGTGGTTTGCGTTTTTACAGTGGTGATCGGATTTTGAGCAGAAGTAGTAGACGCTGGCACAGTCGTAAAATGAGTTGTAGTTACTCAAAAAAGAAATAGAAATTTGATTGAAATTCATTGGGAAAAGACAATACATTTGGTCTTTCAATTAATAGATTTTTAACATTCTTAGAATACATTTTCTTTAAAACTTGATTGATGCAAGATAATTTAAAAGTTGAATCAAGAAAGTATTTTTTATGTTTATGGTATGATAAATTTTGAAGTTTTTGAGAACGTCTTAATTTTTTTTTATAAAAAGGCCGATTATATTGCTGCTGATACTCTAAATAAGCTGATCTATGGCGCAAATTATCTATTACTTTTTTTGTTGTGAAATGACTATTTAATATCTAGATGTCAATATTTATAATTATGATTTTTTAAAGAATAATTAAAAATAAAATTTTTATTATTATTATATTTTACTGATTTGTAATTCATGTCTTGAATAAAAAAGTTAAATTTTCTTTCTTCAATTGGATACACTAATAATAAAACGGAAGATATTGGTCAAAATGCAAATCGCAATTCGGTCAATTTCTGCTGTTTTAAAATTAAATGCTCAAATTTTATTTTCCTTTACTGTAAAATCAAATCATTAACATCGACAATGCTGATTTATGAATTGAGATAATGACTTGAAAACCTCTAAAATTGTGTTGTTTATTGTAAACTTTGTTTATTACAACGTATGGAGCGTATCTTAGGTAGATTTTTTTAAGTAGATCTAAAGTAGACTATATCAATGAGACATGATTTTTTTAAATTTCTTTACAGATTTGTTACACTTTTGCATAAATTACATGTTTATTATGCCACATTTATTTTTCCAAACTTAAAAGGGTAAACAGTTAGAAACATCCTGCTTTTTTTCATTAAACTGCGTCTGTCTAATATCTAAAAAAAAATACACTTAGCTTGTTAGTTCGACCGTCACAAGATAAAATAAAATATTTGAGGATATAAAACATATTTACCTTTCAAAAACAATAACAGAAAAATTCAGTAAGTATTTTAATCATAAACAAATACCCCTTAAATAATTAAAATAGTTAAAAATGTCAAATATATATTTTCAATACCAAACAGTTAATACCATTATACCAAAAAGTTAGATATAGGGAAAGTTTTCTTAAATTAAGTTCGATTTTCTTTCAAACAGCGTAGTTTCATAGTAAAGTAAAAAATAATTTTCTTTATGTTAATTTATAGAAAATAGACCCATTAAATATTAAAGATAACTCTTTAGTATCTAATTTACTGAGAAAGTGTCGCACTCGCGAAAAAAAATATGGGGATCTTGAAAAGAACCACTTTTATCTTATAAACGAAACGTGATAAAGTGTTACTTATTTAATAACAATCACAACAACATTTATGGCCTACTAGATGACATTTATCATTACCTTTGCACCCAATGACGTCAAAACGGAGACTGCAGTAAGCGTCGAAGCAATCCGTGGGGTACAAACGGAGATAGCGGGCTACTATTGGACTGGGTAGAACATTGGTCACTGCTGTCGTTTGGTCTGAATTGGCGATGAATTCCTGTAAATAAAACAAACATTAATAGATCTATAATTAAATTGACACATAATTTTTGTTGTAACCGAAGTGGCCAGTGATAAAATCGTTCATTGTAAAAATGGTATGTAATAAAATTTTATCGAAGCATGAGGAATATCTAAGTTTGCTGTTTATGTACTGTATACTTAAGAGCTTTGATGTGACCAGACAGATCGATGACACACTCACTGTCCAATACTATTAGGCTGTACACAGTACACTGTGTAGAACATAACCAATTTTTTTCTGCTGTATTAGCATATACATGCAAGTTGCAATAATATGAGGGCAACAACGGACTGAAGAATCTTTTTCTTGATACTTTACTTTTAAAGGCCGGGGCCCAGGTATAAATAGCAGCCAATCACAAAATGAATGGGAAATTCAATTTTCTCTGCAGCTTTCAGTTCAGAGAAAATATTTTCAAAATAATTGCATTATTCATGAATAAAAAATTCAAATTTTTAGTGTGGAAGTAGCTACCAAGGCAGTTATCAATTGACATTATAATTTTTACAAACAAAAAATTATTAAAAGAGTATTTATCTTATAAAGTTCTGAAGCAGCTCAAAATTTTGAATTTTAAACAAGTGATTGACATTGGAGGTGGAGATAAGCAATGTTTTGTTTACACAGGAAGTGGCTGTAGCCATGTGCTCTGTAAATACTCATCACAGCATGAGAAATGTATCAGCAAAAATCTGTTATCTTAGCGTTGATTAAAAATTAATCATTCACATGAATAACACATATATTGAATTTTATATCTTCACACATATATGTTACAACATAAGTAAAATTAAAACACTTATCAAAATCTCTTTATATAAGAAGTTATACAGCCCCTCTTATAGACTGGGTTTTCTCCAGTGTGTAAACAAAGCGGACTGAGCCGCATGCAATGTGTAGTGCTATGAACTGCTTCTATGTACATGTATCACAACAGCCAATTCATTCCCATTTATTTTCTCGAAAAGTAGGAAAAGAT
This sequence comes from Magallana ariakensis, assembly GCA_020458035.1. Lineage (NCBI taxonomy): Eukaryota > Metazoa > Mollusca > Bivalvia > Ostreida > Ostreidae > Magallana > Magallana ariakensis. The sequence continues at coordinate 60,660,977 of CM035816.1, read as the reverse complement.
TGACTACAATAAAAGTAAAATAACGAAACTTACAATATGTTGTACATGTATAAATCTGACAGAAAAATTAGCCATGATGATAATAATGCCTGACCTGATGATATTGCGTATGACTGTTTGTAATACTTTAAGTAACATACAAATAATTTACGAAAGTATTACCAATGAAGATTTAAAATAATTATGACATTTAGACCCGACAGACGTTCCATACCCTTTTGTTTACATTCCTAAATTTGTGTGTAACAACAAAAATACGCTATAGAGAAATACAAAAGGTTATTACTGCATATAAACAACAATGCAAAGGGTAATTACCGTGATTATTTTCTGATACATCTGCAATAATATTATAAACAGCTCAAACTTCACTACGGGTCTTGAAACAACCTCGTGCATAGGTATGGCGGCCTTGCATCACATTTACAAAATATAATGTCCTGATAAAATTGGAAAATGAAAAGTGTTCTGACAAATTTGGAAATTATCAAATCAGATCTACATACCGGCCCCTAAAATATGGTCCTACCTAGAACATATTTTACAGTTTAACATACAAAACAACTTAGTCCTTCTCATCTGACTCCAACACGAGACAAACTTTGGTTATCGGGCGCGTAAGAATACTTGACACAGTTTTCACTTTGACGACACGCACAATATCATGTATGTCCCTTTGAACCTCCAGAATCCGACCAAGATTCCAATGATTCCTCGGTCCGTTTTCAACGATCAGAACCAAGTCGCCTTCTTTAGCATTGCGACCCTGCTTTAGCCACATCTGTCTACTCTGAAGAAGAGGTAGGTACTCCTTAATCCATCTGCACCAAAATATATCTGCAAGGTATTGGATCTGGCGCCATCTACGACGTACATAGTTGTCTCTTTGTGAAAAAGTTCCAGGTGGTAATGTTTCTCCAGATTTGAGAAGCAGCAAATGGTTTGGTGTTAAAACACTCAGATCACTAGGATTATCTGATGTAGGCGTCAAAGGTCTCCCATTGAGAATAGCTTCGACTTCACAGAACAACGTTGCAAGTCCTTCATCGTCGAGATGAATTGTTTGTTCATGTAGTACGGAAAATAGCACCTTTCTAACAGATCTGATGAGCCGCTCCCAGACACCTCCGAAATGTGACGCTGATGGTGGATTAAATGTCCAATCTATCCCTGACTGCAGCAAGTGAGAATGAATTTGATTTATGTTCCATGTTTTAATAGCTTCTTTTAATTCTTTCTCAGCACCCACGAGATTCGTACCATTGTCCGATCTGATAAACTTCGGTTTTCCTCTCCGTGCAATGAATCGGCGAATAGCATCAATACATGAATCTGTATCCAAGGAGAATGAAACTTCAAGATGAATTGCTCGGGTGTTAAGACAAGTAAATATCACACCATAGCGTTTTACCATACTCCTTCCTCTCTTCAACTCAAATGGCCCAAAGTAGTCCATGCCTACATAAGTAAAAGGCGGATCATCTGCTTTCAGCCTTTCAGCGGGTAAGTTAGCCATCTTTTGCTGCATTGGAGGAGATTGGTATCTTCTGCATATGACGCATTTTGAGATAAGCGATTTCAATAGAGATGAAATACCGGGAATCCAAAATTTCTCTCGAATTACAGCTAAAGTGGAATTCTTGCCCAGATGTCCTGTAGATCTGTGGGCATCTACCGCAATCATCTTTGCCAGTATGGAATTTTTAGGGACAATCATTTGATGCTTTGTGGTGAAAGGTACATTAAGCTTTTCTAGTCTTCCTCCCACCTTTAAGACTCCTTCATGTAGAAATGGATCTAATCTAGCGAGCTGCGAAGACCTTTTAACGTGTCCATGTTTGGCTCCAAGATCTTTCAATTCATTAGCATAATATCGTCTCTGCTCATATGCGATGAGTTCTCTTTCAGCTCTATCAAGGATGTCAGCATTGAGGTATGGAATGTTCTTAATGATCTTAGACTTCTTTAATCTTGCTTCACTCCCCATGCATTCATTCTTCGTGATCTTTTCTTCAGGAATCCCAGAGTTTTTCATTTTCTCTTCTCTTTCTCTCTTCTGAATGACTATTTTCCTCAGGTTATCCTTGGCTATCAGGAACCATCCCACTGCTAATTTGATTCTTTTCCAGTCTGAGAAATGTTCCAGAATTCTTTCAACACCTTCTACTGGAGACTGTATGAGAGCAGTGTTGGCACATTTTTTCACTTCCATGTCATTCGTCGCCAGAGTGGTATCAATTTCACGTTCCGAAGGCCAGGTAGATTCTTGCTTCCAGAGAAATTCGGGTCCGTGGAACCAACGCTGATTATCAATGAATTTAACAACTGATGAAACCCCTCTAGATGCACAGTCAGCTGGATTCTCTTTTGTGTTTACATAATGCCATTGGTCAAGGTTTGTAGCTGCATGAATGATGGCAAGTCTGTTGGCAACAAAGGTTTGGAATCGAGTCTTTGTGTTAGCTATATAACGGAGTACTGACATACTGTCAGTCCAGAAGTGTATCTTTTCTATTGGATAGTCTAGTTGGTCATCAACCAATTTGCTTAACTTCACAGCTAGGGTAGCAGCTGCAAGCTCCATCCTAGGGATTGTCATCGACTTCAGTGGTGCGACTCTTGATTTTCCCATCACAAATGAACAATGTACTTTCTTATTCTCATCAGTAATTCGCAGATATATAACAACTCCCATACCAAGTTCACTCGCGTCTGCGAAACAATGTAACTGGTACGACGCTATGTGTCCAAGATTCTTTGGTTTGTAGCATCTTTCAATCTTTACATCTTCTAATTGTTTTACTTGTGTAAGCCAGCTGTTCCAGTTTCTCAACACAGTTCCATCAATTTTCTCGTCCCATCCTGTACCATTCCTACACAGCTGTTGCAGCAAAGATTTAGCTGTCATAACAAATGGTGATGCAATGCCGAGAGGATCGTAAATGGAACTCGTCACGGACAGAATTCCTCGTCTTGTCGTTGGTTGGTCCTTTACTCCTAGTTGAAATCCCAAGGAATCATTCTCAACAAACCAGTATACCCCAAGAGCACGCTCTATCAATGTTTCACCATTTAGACTCAACTTCTTGATGTCACCAGCTCTATCATCTTCTGGAACTGACTGCAAAACCTCTGCACAGTTACTTATCCACTTTGTTAAACGGAACCCTCCTCTTTTACAAAGGTCTATCAAGTTCTTAATAAGAGACATGGCTTTCTCTTTAGTGTCAACTGATGCTAAGCAGTCGTCAACGTACATGTTTCTCGTTATGACATTTTGTACACTTTGATCATATTCTTCTCCATATTCTTCAACAGTCTTTTGCAATGCGTAATTACAGCATGTGGGTGAAGACGTAGCCCCAAAAATGTGCACTTTCATCCTGTAATGATTAGGTTCAGCATCCAGATTTCCATCTTTCCACCAAAGGAATCGCATGCAATCTCTATCCTTCTCTGGTACAATAACTTGATGGAACATGGCTTCTATATCACCTTGTACTGCGATACGTTCCTGTCGAAATCTCAGAAGTACGCCCAAGAGGCTATTAGTTAAGTCAGGTCCTTGTAGTAATTGACTATTTAGAGACACACCTCTAAAAACTGCTGAACAATCAAAAACTATTCTTATTTTTCCTGGCTTCTTTTCATGGTATACAACGTGATGAGGAAGATACCATACTCGCCCATCATCCCTCTTTAGCTGCATCTCAGGAACTGCTTCCGCAAAACCCTTTTCAAACAGTTTGTTCATAAAGCTGATATAATCATTTCTAAATTGGGGATTTTTCAACATCTTCCTTTTCAGACTTTCAAGTCGTTGCTGTCCTTGAATCATATTATTTGGTAGATTCACAGAATTGTCTCTGAATGGTAGTCCTATGGAATAATGACCATTTTCATGACTGATAGATCCTCCTACCTGACTTAGAAACTTCTTATCTTCCACTGAATGTTCTTTTTTGTCTTCTATAGCACGTTCTGGAAAGTCAGAGTTTATTGATGCCTTAACTAATTCTTCTAGTTTCATGTCACATTCACAATATTGTTCAATTGTCACTCTGTTCACATCATGTGTTCTAGTTTCTCCTTCCCTGAGTACGTTCCATACAATCCATCCTAACCGTGTCTTAGTAGCATGAGGGGAACCACTTGGCCCAGTTACCACATCATATGGAGCGAAAGCATCTGGAACATTGCTACCTAAAAGGAGGCCAATCTCAGCATCAACATCTGTAAGTGGAACATGCGATAAATGAGACCATCTTGATATTTCCTTCTTAGTTGGGATATGGTCATGGTTGACCGGCATCTTGTCTTTAGTGTAGACTTTAGGAAGATCAAAGAATTCTGTCATGCCCATGTCACTGATCTGCAGACCCTTAACTGAGTGAGATGACAGTTGGTAAGCTTCTCCCATTGTGTTCAAAGTGATGTTACATCTCTTGCCACTTGCTCCGAGTTGCCGCATTAGGTTTTCAGTGCAGAAGGAAACACTACTGCCTGAGTCGAAAAATGCATATGTTACTACACTATGGCTTTTGTCCTTCAATTTTATTCTTACTGGGATTATAGCCATGGCACATGTTTGATCACCGGCCCCAGTATCACAACAGGCACTAATACTTGAATTCTCTGTGGAGCAATAAGCAGCAGACTGCTTTATTTTTGGAACTGCAAGTGAAGAGTCACTAGCTTCGCCTTTGTGATTTGACATGTTTACTGAAGATTTCGTTGGATCATGAAGAATTGTAGGGTGAAAACGTCCGCATAAAGAGCACTTAAGTCTGTTTCTACACTTCATACTCATGTGTCCTTTCTTCAAGCATCCATAACACAGTCCTTTACTCTTCATAAAGCTGTATCTTTCTTGTAAACTTATTCCAATGAATTTTTTGCAGTCACTGAGTAGATGAGAAGAGTTTTCACAATAAACACATTTCACGCCAAAGTCTGTTGATTTAGATGTGTCATTTATAACGTCCGTTGACAGTACAACTTTCTTCTGTGGTTTGTTATTGCTCTGTCGAAATCCATTCACTGATATGTTTCCATAGGTCGGATCGTTGGATTTTTTAGCTTCATTTTTTATGAAAGTCACAAAGTCTGAAAATGCAACTCTTTTCTTTGCATCCCTTTTCTTCAAAACAACACTTCTCCATCTGTCATGCATGTATATTGGTAATTTCATCATCAATCTTTTCATGTTTTCCTGATAGTCTAAAACTTTGATGCTGTCCATACTCTCTGCAGCATTTTGGCATTCTACCAAGAATAAGGAAAATTCGTCCAACATCTTTGAATCTTTCACTTGAGGCCAATCGAGAGCTTTCTTAATAAAGGTTGTGACGATTAGTTCATTATCTCCGTACCTTTCTTCAAGTTGGTTCATAGCCGCCTTGTATGCCTTCTCGCCGTTCATATGGCTAAAGCCGGATACAACACGATTTGCCTCCCCGTGTGTCATTTGTTCCAGATAGTTCATTCGTTCATCATCATCTTTAGTGTTTATAACTACTTTAGCATGAAACTGTCTAATAAATCTTCTGTATTCCAGTGGGTCTCCACCGAACCTTTTTATTTCTGGTAAGGGTCTTCTTAAATAGTTCACAACATCTTGTAGTGCATCTTGTTGCTTTGTTTCTTTATCAGTGCTGTGGGATTTCGGAACAAAGGCGTTGGCATTTGGATCCAAAGAGCATGATATCTGTGACCCGATTTCTTGTTGAAACTTAGGAGTTCGTGGTGAAGGTTTTGGAATTAAATGTCTAGGACAACTGACACTATCTTCTTCCTTATTCTCAATAAAATCACACCGATTTAAGGACTGTTCTTCAGGAATGTTTTCATATTTTTGTAACACTTCACTTTTAGCGTGTGAAACTGCAATACCTGTGTCGATGTCCAGCTCTTCTTCATCTAGTTTCAGTTGCAGCTTAGCCATCTCGAGTTGCTTTTTTCTCTTCAGAATGGATTTACGAGCTTCTAATTCTGCTACTTTTGTTTCTTCCTTAATTCTTTGAGAAGAAATGCTCGATGCATTAGAAGTGAATGATGTCGCATGACTTTTAACTTTAAAGTTCTTGCTCTTTGTCTCTTCCATGCGAGAAAAGTAATCTTCAACTTCCTTTTTAAAGTTAATCAGAAATATATCATAGTCATAATGATCTGCAAACATCTCACTCTTATCCTTTTCATCTATTTGTGTTGCAAGTTCATCAAAATAATTGAGAAAACGTTCATATGTATTCAACCATTCACTGTATCGTTTTCTTACATCTTCAGTGTCACTTTTATTTTCGAACATCAAGGTCTTTATTTGTGAACCTAATGTTTTCAACCTTCTAAACGTGCTATAATATTGTTCTAATTTGTATGACTTTCCATGTTCGGTAAGTTTTCTGTTTCTTGTAGGTCGTGATTCTCCAACATCAAAGTCTGTGGCATCTGCCAATGGCTTATGGCCATCTTCTTCGAATTCCTTGGCTGCCATGCCGGAATTAATCACGTCAATGATGTAGTGCTATGAACTGCTTCTATGTACATGTATCACAACAGCCAATTCATTCCCATTTATTTTCTCGAAAAGTAGGAAAAGATTGACTACAATAAAAGTAAAATAACGAAACTTACAATATGTTGTACATGTATAAATCTGACAGAAAAATTAGCCATGATGATAATAATGCCTGACCTGATGATATTGCGTATGACTGTTTGTAATACTTTAAGTAACATACAAATAATTTACGAAAGTATTACCAATGAAGATTTAAAATAATTATGACATTTAGACCCGACAGACGTTCCATACCCTTTTGTTTACATTCCTAAATTTGTGTGTAACAACAAAAATACGCTATAGAGAAATACAAAAGGTTATTACTGCATATAAACAACAATGCAAAGGGTAATTACCGTGATTATTTTCTGATACATCTGCAATAATATTTTAAACAGCTCAAACTTCACTACGGGTCTTGAAACAACCTCGTGCATAGGTATGGCGGCCTTGCATCACATTTACAAAATATAATGTCCTGATAAAATTGGAAAATGAAAAGTGTTCTGACAAATTTGGAAATTATCAAATCAGATCTACACAATGTTTACTCTTATCAGCATCACCGACAGTGATGGAGGTAGCCCCGCCTTTTGCCCTTATAGGCTTAATTGTCTACCAGGTGGCAGAAAATCTAGGTGGACCCCGGCCTTTAAATATCCAAAAACAAAAACACAAAATCGGTGTTTTTTGTCCAAACATACATTAAACAGAACATTGCTGTCATTATGAAATAACTGCGCAAATGGCCTTATACTGCTCATGGTATCTGATTTTAAAATCCTCAACAGCACCAGGCCTGGGTTCGATTAGGAAAAGTAATCAGACGGCTTGTAATATACTGCTCACATCCAATATATACAAAGATAAAAGTTGAACGTTAATGTATAGATTTCAACCCTGTTAAAAACAAAGTCGCAGGCATAGTACATTTTAAACATGATTGTGTGATTTATGAAAATCATATGTAAACGAAATATCAAGCGTATTCATTGAAAATTGCAAAAAACAACAGGGAATTTTCCTTTTTAGATATCAGGGTCATCGAACACATGCAATATCTTGCATGAATTCCTCCAGGCGTTACGTGAAGAGCCAATTAACCTTGTTCCAAAATTGTTCCTCAACTTTAACGCTTAAAAGAAATGTAAACGTTTATGGGGCTTTATCAACTATTCAATGATAAAAATACATAAATCTTGCATATCAATTTTCAGAAAATGGAAACGTCGGCCTTACAACAGGGAAAGCATCTTCATTATTTGGATCATTATATTATCTTTCAATTACTGTTTTAATTACAGTATTTGATAACATCCGTGCACAAGACAATTCATACCGTTGCCTTTGATAAATAAAAGTATTGCTCTAAAAACTAAGAGAGTCCTTATTTAGTAGTTAAAGTGAAGCGTTCTCCGATTTGAATCAATTTATCTTCAAATGCTTTTACACTATTATTTTGATGATATGCAAGATGGTTATCCAATATAAAATTGCTTACCAAAAATTAACATTACAATGATATAAACCGTGTAGACAACAATTTATTTGACATAGGTCAATCGATATGATTTTTTTTTTTTTAAATAATCAAAAATTATGAAAACATAATTTTACATATCATTTAGAACATTGCACTGATTCAAAAGCGTGCTTTACATTTTTGATGTTGGGGAGTTTTATAAGTTTATACATGAATATATTTACAATACTATACTTATGGTCTAATTCTATAAGAACAATTTTTATCTGAATGCATAAATATATTTTAAAACAGTTAACCCTTTAATTCAAATTAAGATAATAACATGCAGCGACTTACATTAGTAGTATTATACTGCACAGTGCTCAAACTGTTAGATGAGTTTCCGTACTTCACCATGTATTTCTTAACGTATTCTTTGTAAACAGTGGACTTCAATCCTTTCGTTACTACAGCTATCATGTTAAAATATCGTCCAAAGTCGACCTGAAAGAAAATTATTGTCTTTTGTAGGATATTTCTCTTCATATGGCTGAAATGCTAATCAGAATGACGTTGGGTTGTTTTTTTAAGGAAGGTCACTCCATCAATTGCTTTGTGAAATTGTTTTATCAATTGATTTGGTTAAATATCATTATAGCGTAGCGGTTGAAGTAATGGGCTTGTGAACAAATAGATCCGTCTGAGACTGTTGTTCTTATTTACTGAATTAAATTTATAAAACAATGTTTAATTCCAAAATATCCCATTAAACTTACATACTTCTTATGCATCATGTTATCATGTATAGTCAGGTCGTATTCTGCTGATCTTGAATATTTCAAGGTGTAGTGAGCCACTTTAAATAAATACTGTTTGCATGAAAAAAAAAAAACCCAACGTTTCCAACCAGACTTGACTTGTTGCTCTAATAATTTATTACATAAACTGTTACATACATTTACATACAGATAGAACATGTACATTTACATACACACAAACACAATTCACATGTATACAGAGTGTATTTACTTATCAGAACTTATTTGGTTTTTTTATTTACATTTACCCACGGAGAGGAGGAAGAGGTAGGAAAACTGAATAAAATTAAAGCAGGGCTTTGGGAGGGGGAGGGTAGAAGGGAGAAAGACAGTCGATATCACGTGTAAACATGTGTACATGTATGATAAACTTAACTTATGCCGTCAAACAACTTGATAATTTAATTTCCAAGTACAGCTGTAATTGAATATTTTATAATTAAGCTATCGTCCCTTGCATAAAAAATCTTGCCAATGCATTCGTCATTACGTTATCAGCCACCTGTTGATTCGTCGCGTGGTCAATATATTTCCGGTGAACTGTTACATGCATATTGTAAGATCGATCGTGTACGTTTCGATGAAGACGACTTTTGGTATTCACAATTTAGAATAAATTATCAGCATGTGCACTATATAGATAGCTAATCCTAATTGTGATGTCTTTGTTGATAATTCGTTCAATAAAATTAAAAAAAAAACATTTTTACAAGTTTTTGTCAGATAGAAAAAACACCCTAAATGTGTGTACATCGGGTCTTTTGCCGTATAAAATTCTCGATTGAAATTTTCGTCGATTATTTTATGCGTACTAAATCTAATTACAGTTTGCCTTGTATGATATGTAAAAAGGATTCAGATTGCCGGGCCTTTTCTTAAAAAAAAAAAAAAACAACGACGAGTGCAGCGAGATTTTGTTTCTATTCATCCCCCCCCCCCCAATCTAAAAATTAAATCAATCGATTTACGGCCGAGTTCATTAAAAATCTATATATTTTAACACAAATTCTACATGCTTGCTATGAATTCGGCTTTTCAAGACAATTTTACGTCATTATTCATGTGCTACTGCTTGGCTTTGAAAAATTAAATATACTCTCCAAAAAAAGAAACGCAACATGTATTATTTTACAAGTTTTTGTCAGATAGAAAAATAAATTTTAAATGCTTAATACATTGCGTGAACAGTTCAATAATTTTCATAATGAAAGTCGTTGTGTTAGTTGTAATTATCAAAAAGACAAAATTCAAATCAAAAGGTTTAACGAAGTTTATTTGCACAATTACATCAGTATCTTGTGTGGCCACCGTTTGCTTGCAAAACTGTTGTAACTCGTCTCCGCATTGATTGAATCAAACGTTGAATTTGGACCTCTCTCTCTCTCTCTCTCTCTCTCTCTCTCTCTCTCTCTCTCTCTCTCTCTCTCTCTCTCTCTCTCTCTCTATCTCTCGATGTTATGTTAGTAGTATCAACCTCCTAGATAGGGGGGTCAACTGAGTGCACTTTTTTTTACCTAGGTGGGGTCAATATGGAGGACATGAAAGGTCAAACTTTTCTCTGTAAAATACTGACGTCATAATAAGGCTAGACGTTCGATATTGAGGACAAAGGCAGTGTTGACATTTTTGATCATTTTATTGGAACACAACATAAAAAACACACAAAGTATGAAAACAATTTTTAAAGTCTGAACGTATTTACAGTGAAAATATTTTTTTCCTTCCCTGGGTCCTTTTTTTAATGCAGATCAGGTTCCTCGACGAAGACGTTTTCGTTGTTAATTCTTTTCATTCTGCCCGGTATTTTCTGTTGTTTTTTTAATTCTTCGTCCCAATCTTCTTTTTTCGGTTTCCTAGCCCCTCTTTTTCTTTCTTTAGTGATTTTCATGACCTTTTTTGGAGGTTCATCCTGTTCTATGTCGGAAGTTTGAAAGGGTTGTTCAATTTTCGGGCAGTCTTTAGTCCAATGGCCAGTTTCTCCGCAGGTATAGCAGGCACTTTTTTTTCTTCTTAGGCCTTTTAGTTTTTCATCTGGACCGTCGTAGTAAGCGCTGTAATAAGGACAGTCTTTAAAAAAATGTCCTTCTTCCTGACAGGCTCCGCAATAGCCTTTTAGTTTGTTGGGACACTTATTTGCCCAGTGTCCTAATTCCCCGCAGTTGAAGCATTCGTTGCTTTTAGTTGATTTTGGATTTACATTTTCTTTTTGAGGGCAGTTAGGTGAACAGTGACCTGGTTCTCCGCAGGTATAGCAGACATATTTTGGTTTTATTTCTTTGTCGTTGGCAGTAGTTTCTTTTTTCTTTTTAAATTCTTCTTTCTCAGGTTGCGGAGTTTGCAGGTCTTTCATTTTTTTCAGAATGATATCTGTATGGTTAGCAATTTCATTGCTCATGATTTGCAGGGTATTCAGGATTCCTTCTTGAGTAGTAGTAATAATTCCGAAGTCTTCTTTGCTCATGGGGGGGCTATCGTCATGGAATGCTGCCATTTCTAAGGCCATGGGATCCTGTGTTTGTGTCAAGAGAGATGAATCGTAGTCCATGATTTTTTAGTTTATGAATTTTCTTGAAGAAAAACACTTTATTATATACTCTCTGGGGAGGGGGATGACGAAATGTACCTGGGGGGATCATTGCGTAATACCTGCAGGTGTCAGGTGTTTGGAAAAAAAAACAAAAAACAGTGACTCATGATGAGTCATGGTAAACACCTGTCAGGTGTTGAAATGGGGGGTATGAGTTATGGTAAACAGTTCTAAAAATAACAAGAGTGATGTAATCAGAGGGTATATAATAGAGTGTTTTTTGTTCATTTTGAAATTTAAAACGATGATGGGTGATTTGTCTTCTTATTCCTTTGAAGGGTATTTGTTCGTGAGCAGATGGAACACAACAATAGACGAGGAAAAACAGAAGAAATTATTAGAGATTACCGACGTGACTTCAAGAATCGAGAATCTGGAATCTCTTCAGAAAGTACTGGTGCATATCGCCGAAAGACCCACTCCCGGAAGATTAATTACGATTTATTGGGTGGGAGAGGGAGCCAAGCTTCATTTACTGGAGAAAATGACCGGAGTTTCATGGAAAGAATTTCAAACTTGGAATTGTCTGAGGAGAATTTTCACCCGAAAAGGGAGAGAGTGTTTACATGTTATCAAGCAGATCGACAACATGAAAATTGCCTCGTTGGAATTTGCGTTCATGAAACTGAAAAAAAATCTGGAGAAACCGGGAGTCACCCTAAGGGAAGGGACCAGCGTGTAAGATTCAACCCGAAATTAGAAATTTTTGAAGTCCCACACGAAGATCGGACCAGTGAATGGATGACTGCTGCGGTAGATCGGAGCCGATTTGAGCGACGAATTCAAGAGACTGGCTACCTTATTGAACCTATTTTAAAAAGACGATTAAAGTTGTATAATTATTTGTTTTGAATGATTTTTTTACTGTTGTAAAAAAAACAGAATAAAATTGTGTTTCATTGTCAGAATATCTTATGTTTTTGTTGTATCATAAATGAAAGACAGAGACAGGTTAATAGTGAGGACATAACGAGTTAGGTAAATTCAAGAGACTGGCTACCTTATTGAACCTATTTTAAAAAGACGATTAAAGTTGTATAATTATTTCTTGTGAATGAATTTTTTACTGTTGTAAAAAAACCAGAATAAAATTGTGTTTCATTGTCAGTATATCTTATGTTTTTGTTGTATCATAAATGAAAGACAGAGACAGGTTAATAGTGAGGACATAACGAGTTACGTACGGCAAATAAAATATGACGTCATAGCACTAGCTGAAAGACTTGGGTGTCAATTTTCATACATGGTGTCGATTCTCATACATGAACTCTGGGTAGCTAGGTAACTACCGCCCCTTTTTAGTCATTTCGCGGGGGTTTTGGTTTAACTCCGCCCCTTTTCTTTAATTTCGCGGGGGTTTTGGCTTAACTCCGCCCCCTTTTGTTAAGCTCCGCCTTCTCAGCATAAATACCGGGGCTCCCCCTCCCCGCACCTCACTAGTTACCTAGTACAGCATCTGATTACAATCGACGAGATGAGTTTCTTTCCTGTTCCTGTAATTCATCCCGAATTGTACACTCGCCATATTCTGGAGCTGTGGCAGTATCGGTGGAATCCGGCGAGAGAGGACTATGATCGAGTCAGTTACCAGGTCGTTCAGATCGCAGAGCCTATCAACAATCCGGTGCCGAATGTGAATGGCCTGAATTCCAACAATCCTGCTCACCCTATTAGATTGGAGGCGCTACGGCCGGAGATCAGGGCCCTGTTGCAGCCCCATCGAGAGACAGGACCGGAGCCCCCCCGGAGACCGATAACCCCAGTGTTCGGCAGCAGCGCTAACCCTATTGTGGTCATGGAAAATGCGGAGACTAGCCATGTCCGCCTATTTGAGAGCCCCGCCAGTCCGGACCCGTCGCCACCCACCTCTCCGGTGAATACTCCCACAAAGAGACCTGCGCCATCCCCGCCCGTGTCTCCGTCGAAGGTCCGGTGTGATAATCGTCCCCGGTATGTAGAGATGCAGGACCACCAGTTCGAGGGTGCCCAATGCCCCCTGCCATCATCACCCACATTAAACGGATATTTCGACCTTGGGTTTCATGGGGAAGTGTGGCCCTCTGAGAGGCTCCCTCCTTCTCTTAGGCCAAGCCCACGCCAGAGAAGCCCTGCTCCGGCCCCTCCGTCAAGTTCTGCCACTGAGTTGAGCCCTCGAGCAAGAAGACCTGCTCCGTCTCCTCCTAGCACAGCCGCTGCCGCCCGTAGATTGCCTACTTCTAGGCCTCAGCAGAGAGGGAGGACCACCACTGCCACCGCCGCTCGTGTATCGCCTTACCCCATACCATCGGAGGAATCCGCTTTCAGCAACACGTTGCCTAGGGCCAGGAATTTATTCTCTGATTTTATACCCACCCTCCCCAGGCCCTTTCCAATACCAGGCAGAAGCAGAAGCAGTCCACCGACTCCAGTGGCACCCCCTTCTCCAGAGATCCCACCGCCTCCAAGGGTACCATCTCCAGACATCATGCTAGAATTATATTCGCATACGAGGCACCCCCTGGATCTCCGTACTCATTTGACAATCCTACCGAGCTGGGCTGAAAAAGCGGAGAAGGAGTTGGAGGGAGACTGCATTATTTGCTATGGCGATGAGGAACATCTACAAATCCGGTGTAAGAACTGCCATACAATGAAAGTCTGTTGTACCTGCGTGGTAGGAGTCTATCAATCGATAAACTCTTGTCCTGTCTGCAGATTCCGGGGGGAATATTGAGAAGAACTGGTGAAAAGAAAAAGACCCAACGGCCCTTTTAAGGGCCACCCATATATTTAGAAAAGCTGTTTTCATTACTTTGCAAATAGAAATAAAATATGAAACACCAGTCACATTTCCCTCATACACGAACATGTATTCTTACGAGTCACTCTCTCCTTTTCAATTAAAACACGAATTTACTATGGTCGTAGCGGGTCCTTCTAAATCGGGGAAAACAGAATTTGTTAAAAAGTTAATATTAAATAAACATTGGATCTCCCCTCCCCCCGAAAAAATTGTTTGGTGTTATCGAGAATGGCAACCGGCCTATGAAAGTTTACGGGATCAAGTTCAATTTATTCGCGATATACCAGAAAACGACGAGGAATTAGTAGCTGATTTTAGCATTCGTCACCTTTTAATTTTTGATGATATGATGGGAGGGAAAGCCATTGAATCTATTGTCGATTGGTTTACTCGCAAAGGGCATCACCGTAACACCAGTGTGATTTACATTACTCAGAATGTGTTTGATCGAGCCGTTCAACACCGGACGATTAGTTTGAATACTCATTACATGGTGTTGTTTAAAAATCCTAGAGATAAATCTCAAATCACGGTATTGAGTCGACAAATAGACATGCCGAATTTAATGTCTGCTTATTTAGATGCTACTCGTGTTCCTCACGGGTATTTGTTGGTGGATTTAAGTTCACAAACTCCCGACGAATTGAGATTGAGAAGTCAAATGTTTGAGAATTTAGTCGTTTACATGCCCAGAGGAATATAAATAATGGGCCCATCAAGGGGTGCCCATCATTACGACATAGGACATCATGGCAAGACAAAATAAAATTTTGAGACTCCTGAAACTTTTACAGGGAGAAAGAAATCCTCAAAAAAGACAAGAAATCATTGAATTGAGTCGTAAGACTTTATTGAAATGGTTTTTGATTGGGGCTAAGAATTTACTGGGAGGGTCTATTCCTATCGATAAACAGACTCAACGTTTTATTGAGAAACATCGGGAGGATTTGAAAACCATTGCTGATAAAAAAGCGAATGAAGATAATAGATTAAAAGCCATATTGAAACGAGGAGGAGCGGGATTCTTGGGAGGGGTGATCATTCGTAATTTATTGAAATGGAATTTGAATAAAGAGAGAATTGCTAAACCTAAGAAACGTAAATTAAAGAGTGTGGTAGTAAATCTCAATCCAGGATGGATGTCTAGGGAGAAAAAGAAATTGAAGAAAAAAGATTTTGTAAAGACCCCCCCTTTTAGGAAAGATTTACCTGATTGGGTCCAGGAGCAAGTCGATTTACATCGACAAGATCAAACAGGACGATATCGTCAAGATCGAGCCCCTAGAACCCTAACAATGAGAAAACAGTCACCGGATTGGATTCAAGATCAAGTGAGTTCCTATCATCAAAATCAAACCGATTTAGATGACACTCTTCCCTATGTCGATGATAAAGCTGTTCAGATCATGGATAGGGCCATGAAAGGGCCTATTGGAGTCGCTAGAACTTCAGATAATGTAATGACTTCTACGCCTATTAAAACCACTCCAACTCCCTCTCTGTTTGAGAATATTCTTCCTTTTTCTCCTTTACGAGCATCCCCCACTCCTAAGCGGAGACCCTCTCTGAAATTAAAAAAAAAGTCTCCCTCGTCAAAGTTAAAATATGTTTGTCCCCATGATGGAGTGGGATTTAGACTAAAAGAAAATTATGACCGTCACATGGCAACCGCTCATAACCCTGCTTGGATGGAAAGTCAAATTACCAAAAAAAGAAAAATTGTTCCTGTACCAGACATGTCTAATTTTACTTTAGGGTTTACAAAATCTAAAGCAAAAATGTATCCTTGTCCAGAATGTCATAAGGTATATAGATCTGAAGGAGAATTAGAAGGTCATATCGAAAGAGATCACCCCAAAGCAAGACCATGGCCCGTTCAAAGAAGAAGTGATAGTTCTGGTCCCTATGCTCCAATAGGGATGTTTTGATCCTGCTATAAAAGACAACTAAGGAGGACTTTTTTGTCAGTTTTTGATCATGGCTTCAGATAATAAGAAGAAAAAAAAAGTGACCAAGAAAGCAGTGAAAAAGGGGTCTAAACGTAATTCTTGTGAGTGTAGATTGAAACCTCATATGCCTGTGTTTCAAGTGTTAATGTCTCCTGAAAGTAGCTCTGCCTTAAAAAAACAAGTCTTGAAACATTGCAGTAATGACTGCATTCATAAGATTTGTGAGATTGTTTATAACTTATTAAAAGGCAACATTCCTCTCTCTCCTTCTCAGAAAGAAAAATTCTCTCATAAGAAACACATCTTGAGACAGTTAGTTAAGCCTCAGAGTAATAAAAAAAGAAGAGCTTTATTAGTGAAACAAAAAGGTGGATTTTTTCCCCCATTGTTTAATAAAATAGTTTGATAATGAGTCGTAAAATGGTATTGGTTCCCGAGACCATGTTATTAGAATTAAAAGGTAAATTACCTAAATCTCCCGAATTTCAAGCTACCATTGGTTTAGGACAACAATTAGATCAGATTGAAACGAGAACGGATTTGACCCCCGAAGAGAAAGCCGCTCTCTATGGACATCAATTATATCGTTATCGAAATTACTTGCGTGAAGCTCGTAATCAAGGAAAGGAAAAAATAATAATACCTGAAAAGCCTGCGACAGAAAATGAACCTGCTGATCCAGCCCCACCCCCTCCCCCTCCCCCTCCCCCAGCTGCTGAAGCCTCAGAAATGGAACAACAAGTGATTAAAAGTGTTCCTGGCAATATGCAAAAGAAAGCAGGGCTTCTCTTAGATCATCTTAAGAAATCTAAAGTCATACAATGGAATGAGGATGGGGAAATTAGTTATCGAGGAGAACCCATTCCTAATTCTAACATTGTGGATCTAGTCACTAATACAATGAAAACTAGACCCCCCAAAAGATTAGGTTTTCCTATAGGTAATGATGAATTTGCCCAAGCTTTAAAAGAAACGAATATACCCAGAGATTATGTGCAGAATCCAAACGTTATAAAAGCCATGGAAAGACCCGGAAGAATTAGTACTCCTAGACCCGTTCTAACTGGCAAAGATTCTGATGATGATGATGATACTGGGTTTCAGGAGGTTTCTAGTTTTAGCACACCCCATGCTTCTCCCTATCTGACTCCAAGGACCACCAGAAAGAAAGAAAGCAAACTCTCAGATTGGGTTTACTCTCCTCAGCCATCAAAGACAAGTAAAAGGAGAGAAATTCAAAAATGGGACGTCTTAAGAAAATAAAAAAAGAAGAAAAGATAGACACTATTTTAGAAGATATTTATTATAATCCTAAAACTGGGTATGGAGGGGTCCAGTCTTTATATCGTCAATTACGTGCTAAAGGGTATTCTATTTCTGTTTCTCAAATTAGAAAATGGCTTAAAGAACAAGAAGCTTATACTCTGCATAAACCCATAAAAAGGAAATTCATCAGAGAGCAAACGAGAGTGACCGGTATCGACGAACAATGGCAATTAGATTTAGCGGATGTGTCTCAATTGAAAAAAGACAATGATGGATATACTTTTTTACTGTGTGCTATCGATGTCCTCTCTAAATATGCCTGGGTAGTACCCTTAAAACAGAAATCGGGAAAAGAAATGATTAGAGGTTTAAAGGAAATTATGAAACAAGACGGAAGACAGCCTCTTCGGATTCAATCCGACCAGGGAAAGGAATTTACGAACAGAGAATTTCTAGGGGCTTTTAACACCATTCATTTTTTTACTACTCGTAATGCAGAAACCAAAGCTAGTATCGTAGAACGATTTCAACGTACCCTCAAAGGAAGGATGTGGCGGTATTTCACTCGTCATAAAACTCGGCGATATGTAGATATTTTACCCGATTTGGTGTATGCTTATAATCACAGTTACCATCGAAGTATCAAGAGAGCTCCTGCTGACGTGAATTCTTCCAATGTTTTAGAAGTGTGGAAAACTCTGTATCAAAAGAAAATAAGTCTTAAAAGACCTAAGTTTAAAACAGGGGATCGAGTGAGAATCAGTAAAGCAAAACGCACTTTTGAAAAAGGGTATTTACCCAACTGGACTAGAGAGTTATTTACCGTATCTCGTTTAATACAGGGATCTGTACCTTATCGATATAAGGTAGAAGATTATAACGGAGAAGAATTAGAAGGAACGTTTTACGAGTCTGAATTACAAAAAGTGACTAAAAAAGACGATGTATATGAAGTGGAGGAAATTTTAGGGTATAAAAAGCGGCGGGTCGGGAAAAAAGTCATTTCTGAAGTGAAAGTGCGCTGGAAGGGATATCCTTCCAGTTTTGATTCATGGATTCCCCAGGCGGATCTCATTCTTCCTCCTCCTACAAAATAGAACATTGGAATGTATGTGGTGGAAAATTGCCCCGAGCAGAAATTATTTTTTTTGCTCAATTACTGATTTGTGTTACTTTAATTATTGCTTCTATTGTAATGTTAGGCTTACACGATGAGAATCGAGATTTTTGGATGGTCACTCTCAGTTCTTTAGTGGGTTACATCATGCCCACCCCGAATTATCCCAAGACGATGAAAATTAAGGAGACGAGATAATATTTTTTTTTTTAGCGAATGACTGGTAAAAGCTAGCGATGACTCAGAGTCTAGACTGAATTTTTTTTGGCCTTGAGACAAAACACATAAAAAGAGCCGCATAGCGATGACTCATAGTCTAGACTGTGATTGTGACGTAAGAACAGATGTTTGCCAGATGTTTGCGTAAATAAAGTATTGCACCATTTTTTGACCTTGAGCCAAAAACACATAAAAAGAGGTGTTTCAGCCGTTGTCGACATTCAAAAATGAGCCGACCAAGATATGAATATCGCTGGAAAATTGAAACTGCCTACCATCAACGAACGGACAAAGGACCTTCTCTGAAGGGGGAATGGGTGACTTCCAAGGCAGAATGTTACAAAGATTTTTTCAAGAAGATTGATAAACTTGATGGAAACCAGCTGGCTTACCTGTACAAGAGAGTCAATCTACCTGAACATTTTCTGGTCTTCGGAAAAACCCAGTATCACCAGTACAAGTATAAAATCAAAGCTGCTTTTTATCGGGAGGAACCTCTCTGGACCATGTACGAATCTAAGTGGGGAACAAGACTGGGTAAAACTCTGTCCGAATTCAAGAAATTTAGAAAAGCGGGATACAGTTACGTGGATTGTTGTGATCCAATTGAATACCTGTACATGAGGAAATCTTTTCCGATAGAAAATCTTCCTCCTTTGGATGCGAAATCCATAGTCGTACCCGTCAAAGAAATTGAACACGAGCCCATGGACCAGGGAGTGATCGATGTGAAAGAAATAGAAGAGGAGAAAGAAGGAAAGGAAATAGAAATAAAGAAAAGGAAAGTGGAAGAAGTGGGCCAGATGTGAATTTTTTCAACCAAAAAAATCTTGAGACTTTATGTTTCATTTTATTATGTTTATTGTATGCTTTACCTCATGGGTTTTCATGGTCTAAGGGAGACAACTCTGTGAAAAACGTGCGGTAAAATTTACTCTTGAGACTTTATGTTCATTTTTTATGTTCATTGTATGTTTGTTTGAAAATTAAAAAAAATTGTTCACTCTATATAAACTTGGTTTTTATTTCAATAAGAGTCATTTCGTATTTAACCATGGCACAGAGCGAGGGGTTTTACTTGACCTTACCCAGTGATGGATCGATGAAAACCTTTCCAAATAATAGGATCTCTCAGTTTAAAACCTTGTTACCTCAAAATATTGATTTAACCGATGGAGAATGGGAAGTGGGTCTTACTGAAATGATGTATGGGACTTCCATTGAGAACATTTCAGAAAACGAAGCTTATTTCGATGTTTTAATCACTAAAGAATATAGCAATCAATTAGGAGATCCTAACGTTTTTAAAACCAATCGTTTTCAAATGAGAAAAGTAGGAAGCACATTTCTCAGTGATTGTGAAACGTTGGTGGACTGGAAATATTCTTACTTTGGTTATAATTATAATCAACCAGACGAGAGTTCTAAAAAAGAAGTCCCGCCTACTTTAGAAATGGATATTATTCGAATTCAGTTTCAACCGGGTCCTTACGTTCATCCCAAGGCCCTAATCTCTGAAATCAACGAGGGTCTCCGATTAACCATGTATGATCTCTGGTCAGTCTTGAGTCGTAACCCCGAAGAGAAGAATAACATGCAATTAGTGTACCATGATAAATTCGATCGCATCGAATATCAATACAACGGAAATGCAATGCGTCAAAACCACCCCTTTTGTATCCGTTTTCCCATACCCCTAGCCTTAAAAATGGGGTTTGGGACAAAAGCTTTTCGTTTACTAAAGGATGAGGATATGACCAAGTGGATTAATGTGAAATATTTTGCTCCCAATAACATTGATTTGTTCGAGAATTTGAAACAGATGTACGTGTACTGTGACATCATAGAACCTCAGATGGTAGGATCTAATGCTTTGAAATTGTTGAGAGTCGTCCCCGTGACTTCTGGCACTCAGGATCAAACGCAGGCCAAATGGGAACCCGTGAGAGCCGAATATTTGAAATTGAGTAAAAAACATTTTGACACCATTGAGATTCAGATCAGAACTCCCTTAGGGCCCTTGTTCCCCTTTTTAAGAGGCCGAAGTGTCATGAAACTTCATTTTAGAAAAGTCTATTGAGAATGGAATTATTCCTGATAGTTTGTGCTGCTGTATTAGGGGCCATTTTCTTGTTTTCCTGGTGCATGGAGTGTCTTAAAAAATGAAAAAAGTATATAAATACCCTAGAAAATAAACTATTTCATCATTATTGAACAACATGGCTTACACTCACAGACGTCGACGACGAAGAAGGGGACAGAAAGGGGGAATTTTACCTCTGTTACCCTTAATCAGTGCTCTTGCCCCTGCAGTGATAGGACCCCTAGCCTCTGGACTGATTCAAGGGGGGAGAGGTAGAATAAGAGCGAGAAGGAGGAGAAGATATAGAACCCGGCCTTAATGAAAAAAATGATATAAAAGCAGAACTCACTCAAAGTTTTTCTCAGTTTCATCATGTCTTATCACCAAGGATTAGTACGTCAAAGGGGGTTTGGGGATTATCATCGGGGATTATTACGTCAAAAAGGATTTGGTCTTGTTGGTAGTCTCCTTAAAATAGGAGGTCCCTTAGTGACCGGTGCTTTGGGACCAGTCATCGGAGAAGTCCTAGGAGGCCTAGTTAGAAAAAAACAAACAGGAAAAGGAATAGTGGGTGATGTCCTTAGAGGAGGTTATGAAGTCACTAAAAATGCTATTATAGACCGATTTAAAAATAAAGTACCCTTTATGGAAGGTTTGAGAACACGAACTAAAAATAGACTGAAAAGGTTTGCCATTCCTTTAGTAGATCGACAATTAATGAGAAATGTTCCAGGTATAAGAGCACCCTTCGTTGGTGATTTACTTCGAAAAAAGGTATTGCCTTTGGTCAAAAATAAAGTAGCCAACCTTATTGACGCTAATGTTGATAAATTCTTAGGAGGTCAGACAGGGAAAGGAAGGAGAAGAAAAAGAAGAAAACAAAGGGGTAGAGGAGTGGTGACAGACCTGCTTAAAGGAGGAATTAAAGGAAGTAAAGCAGTGAAAGACCTGATTAAAGGAGGAATGAGAGGAGGAATTAAACAATTACCACAGTTACTGAAACGAGGTACAAAGGGTCTAATTAGATCAGGGGTTAAAGAAGGAGTAAAAAAAGGAGCTCAAGACTTAGTCAAAGAAGGAACCAGACAAGCCATACACAGTGCTGCTCAAGCCGGTTTAGATGCCTTGGAAGGAAAAAAATCTTTAAAAGAAGCCGTTCTTAATCGAGGGTTGGAAGGGTTACAAAAAACAGGTCAAACCATGGAAACTAAATTATTATCGAGTCCAATTTTAGCGAAAGGAGGCCCTCATAAAAGAAAAAGAAGAAAAGTAAAAATAGGAACCGGTAAAAAAGCAAGACTTGTAGACATCTTCGACTGACCAGTCCTATAAAAAGGGAGTCAGTCCCCTCACCCCAGGCAGTTTCACTTATTAATTCAAAAGTCACACACCTTTCAAAAAAGTCACCTTTCAAAATGATGCACAGAGAATCTTGTATGTGTGGGATGGAGAATTTAGAATTGTTCCAAGTTCCCCCCACCAATGTGGCTATAGAAGAATCGAAATGGATGGAATATTATCCCATTTCTAGTACCCTTGAATCCGATACCGCCCCCATCGAATTCGATATTCAAGGGCAGGGAGACGAATACGTAGATCTCTCACAAACGTATTTACAAGTGATTTGTAAATTCACGAAAGCCGATGGCAGTAATTTAACGGGAGACAACTCTGATTCCACTCCGGTGAATAACATCTTACATTCCTTGTTTACAGAAATCGATGTCACTCTGAATGGTAAAATCATTAGCCCGGGAACAGATACCTATCCATACAAAGCTTATTTAGAAAAATTACTTTCCTATAGACCCGAAACTTTGGCAACTCAAATGAAAGCCTGTAGTCTGTGGGAAAAAGACACAGCAGGACACATGGATGATTGTAAAAACGGTGATCCGACCCAAGTCAAATCTGAGTTTAATGTCACTGGGGGAGATCAAAAAAAAGTGACAGTCAGAGAATCTGATCTGGTTATGAATTTTCCTGAAGGTGGTAAAAATGTGGGTTTGAGAAATCGCCATAGTGCCGTGTCAAACGGTGAAAAAATAACTTTAATCGATCGACTCTATCTGGATCTGTTTCAACAGGACAGATTCATTCCCAATGGAGTAGATCTTCGTTTGAGATTCAACAGAGCTAAATCTGATTTCTACATGATGACTGCTGCAGGGAGTACAGGAAAAATAAAAATTCTGAGCATGTTATTGTGGGTCAGAAAAGTCAGACCTACTCCTACCGTGCTCAATGCCATCAACGAGAGATTGAACTTAGAGACAGCCAAATATCCCCTGAGACGAGTTGATGTCAAAACGTTCACCATTCCTAATGGAACTCAATCTAAAATCAGCGATCATCTGTTTCAAGGGCAAATGCCAAAACGAATAGTGTTGGGATTAGTCGGTAATGACGCTTACAATGGAACTGCCGATAAAAACCCGTTCAATTTCAAACATGCCAAAGTCAAAAAGTTAGAAGTCAGCATTAACGGAGAAACCATCAGTACCCGACCTTTTGAGCCGGATTTTACGAACGACTTGTATCTCAGATCTTATTTAAGTTTGTATCAAGGACTGGGAAAATTCGGAGCCGATTGGGCTCCCGACGTCAATTTCGAAGAATATAAAGACGGTTACACCTTATGGTGTATAGATTTCACCAAAGATCAGGAGGCACAACTAGACAAATTTCATCTGATTGAAACGGGAAATTTGAGAATCGAAATTCAATTTGCAGCAAACACGACAGAAACTCTGAATTGTTTAGTGTATGCTGAATTTGATAACCTGCTAGAAATCAACAAACAAAGAGAAGTCAATATTGACTTTTAATTAAAAAAAAAATGGATACCTATCAATTAAAAAAAGTCTTATCGAGAGATTTAGGATCTTCTTTTGGGGGTGTATACCCCCGAGATTTAATTCCTGATCATTTAAATTTTAAAGAAAAAGCCATAGTCATTAATACGGATCCTCACGATCAACCAGGAACTCATTGGGTCTGTTTATATTTAGACGGAGATACGGTCGAATATTTCGATTCTTATGGATTTCCTCCCTTGTACTCTGAAATTCAAGAGTTTATTGATAGAAATAGTAACCATATGAAATATAATGAAAATCATTATCAAGAATTAGATAGTAACGTGTGCGGACAATATTGTGTCTATTTTTTACATCATCGCCATAGAAGAGGACCTAAAGTATTAAAACAATTATTTCCTACACACTGGACAAAAAAACAAACAGATCGTTATGTGAGACAATGGTTTAAAGAAAAGTATAGAAAACCCAAAGCGCACAAGGGTCAATGTTGTAAGAGTTTCAATCAGCATTGGAGGGAAAAGATGACGTCATAATCAAAAAGTCAGAGAGAGTGGAAGTAGCGCGGGCTTGAACACCTGGCATCCACAGCTGGCATCAACAGCTGGTATGACACTTGTCACGTACTCCAGTAAGGGAAAAACCCAGTACAGTCACATTTCTACTTCCGCTTTTCGATAACATTATATAAAGGAGGTAACGGGACATTTCACCGTCACTTTTCATGGGTAAAAGCTACAGTAAACTAAAACAGAATAAGATGGAGATACCCTTTAGCGACGGGAGTGTAGGATATGTAATACCAAAAATTCAACCAAAGAAGAACATTGATGTTCCGGATCAACCTTTAGGGTGGCAGGGAACGATTGAATATCCCGATTTGTTTGAGCCGATGGAAGAAGAAAAGAGAGAGAAAAGAGAAGAGAGAGAAG
Organism: Magallana ariakensis; assembly: GCA_020458035.1. Lineage (NCBI taxonomy): Eukaryota > Metazoa > Mollusca > Bivalvia > Ostreida > Ostreidae > Magallana > Magallana ariakensis. The sequence goes on along the minus strand of CM035816.1, from coordinate 60,636,378 downwards.
AAGAGGAGGAGGAGGAGAAGGAGGAGGAGGAGGAGGAGGAGGAAATAGAAGCAGAATCTGACTACTTAGAAGATCCCGGGGATGAAACTCATCTGGTTGAGATTGAAGAAATGGAGAAAGAAAACGGAATCAAATTAGAATCCTATTGTGAAGAGAGAATGAAGACAGAAGTGGAAAAGGCCGCTAAAGAATTGATAAAATTAGAGAAAGAAGATGAAGAAGAAAAAGAAGCGGCGTACGGGGAATATTTCGTAATGAGTGAGAAAATGGAGGAAGGGAGAATAGAAACACCAATCGAAGAGGCCGCCGAAGAATTGTCGGAATTTACTCAACATACTACTTCTAACATGTATCCGGACTGGGATTATGACGCCTACGAATGGAGTGAAATGCAAGATTTGAAAAAGAAAATGAGCAAGGAACAAAAAAAGGAAATCCGGGGAGCCAGAGCAGATAAAGTAAGTGGAGTTTTCAAAATTTGTGAAGAGTACGGGCAAATCAAAGAGAAATTAACCGGGTTATGGATGACCTGTGAAACGTACAGTAAAAATATCAGACGGCTGAAAGAGAACAAAAGAAAAAGAGAAGAGGAAAAAGAAGAAGAAGAACAGAGTAGGAAAAAACTGAAGATAGCGAAACGCGAATTACTGTGGGAGTCGTATCTCAAATTAAAAATGATCGAAGAGGACAACGGTGAGCTACTGAAATTACTCCAAGTCTGTCAAGTGATGGAAAAAATCAAGAAGATGTGAACTACTGGTGGGTGAAAAAAAAACTTTAATTAGACTGTTACTACTTTGAACTGTTGAATTGTAAATATGTTTTAAATTTTGTTTGTAATGATTTCATTACCCAATAGTCTTTCACTTGTATTATAAAAAAAAAGTTCTTGTTCAATAAATGTTGTTTGCATTTCAAAAATAGTTTTTATTTCACACACACAATAGGACTCTGGTCCTTAGAGGAAATAACAAATCATTTCATATAATTTTTTTTATTGAAACAACAAACAAAGTTAATACCCAAAAGGAAGGGTTTTAAAATCATCAATGATCTGCCGTTTATCATATACCATTTGATATTTCTTAGTAAAACGTTTCGTCAATAATTCATGTCTCTTGGTTCTCTGGATTTTATGAGGATAAGTCACGGTTACCTCATCCAATTCTTTAAAAATCATTTTCTCCAAAGCTTTCATCGTCACGATTTGAGAGGCTCGATGATTCAAGGTGAGGCCTTTGACTTTTTGCACGGCCATTCCAGTATCGGTTTCAAACGCATAATTCTTAGGCCCTCCCGACATGAATTTAGTAATGTGTCCCCCCTCTAATTCGTCGGTCCATCCTCCTAAACTATTGACAATAGGTGGATTATACTCCCCTTCCACATGTTGATAAATAATACTGTCAGTATCGAAATAAAGTACACGATCTCCTAATTTTTCTAAGGTGTCGTATAAATGTAAACGAGCATGAGCGGTAGTAAATGCAGCTAACACCACGTTTCCAAAGGGGCAGTCTTCGATGAAATCCTGTTTTTCCACGTAATTAATCAAGATCAAGTCGCATTCGGGTTTATTCACGTTGTTTAATAATTCAATTCCCTTGACTTCCAGGGTACTGTCCTGTAACATTTTCGTCAATTGTTCTTCTTCGCTCAAATATTCAATTTTAGGTAATTGAAGTCGCTGAGCAAATTTTCCCCACAAACAATTCAAAAATAACTTGGCAATAGTTCGTCTCACGGGATTTTTCTCAATTTCTAAAGGATTCAACATCAATCTCTCTCGCTCAAAAATATCGTGGAGGTAAGCGGTCTGCTGTTCCTCGGTCTCACAATCGGGGGGATATCCAGAGGCTTCCTGTTTGATTTTCAAAAAGGTATCGATGTAACTACGAAATAAATCCTGACTTTTTTGAGGAAAATGCCACACTTCGTAGATTTTCTTTAACTCGTATCCGCATTCTATAGCTTTTTGAAGTTCGGCAGTCACCCAGGTTCCCGTTATACAGCGTTCAGCCTCTGAATGCTGACAGCGATAATGAGGGTCTTGACAAAGTTCTTGGGCACAAGTGCGACATAAAGGAAACAGTAATTTTCCTCCATTGCGATAAGGTAAAACGGGGTGATACAGACCCCGAGGGGGTAAGACCTGACATTGAATCAAACCAAAATAATTAGAAATCTCCTCAAAGTTCTCGGTGATGATTTCTGGATGACCCATGGGAAAAGGCTTATACTTTAAAACAAAAGGATATAAAGAACACACATCTACATATCTCATGTCTCCCTCGGTACAAAACAATCGTGTGGCATTCGTGCGCCCCCCATACAAAGCTTCCCGAGGATTCAAAGGATCTTGAAAATTTAAATGCTCCACAAACCCTCGCAATTCGGAATTGTTTTTCATTTCCATATCAAAATCGTGTTCCCAAATAGAAACTACCGAGTATCCCTGTTCTCTTAAATGATGTTCTCTAATTAAGGTCTCTTCGTACAAAGTACCGTAAGTACAATCGACTCGATGAGGATGATTTTCATTTTCTAATTCAGGATGACATTTAGGGCATCCGTGCCAATAACACCCATAAAATTCGTACACGGTATTGAATTCTGGATCGTATCCGTCTACGGTATAGGGGCCTAAGTTTATTTCTCCACCATTTTTAGCATGCCGAATGATTCGACCGTCGCGACTCATCCAAGCTAACCAACGACATGCTTTCATTGAAAATTGTCGAGCTGGGTCATATCCCATATTAGGTATGATGCCAACACTGTCTTGGGGCATGAATCCTCTCCGGTAGGCTAAATTAGCGGTACTGGCAAAAGTAATGGCTTCTTGAAAGGGATTGACTTGTACCAAACTCTGTATCGTCTTCCTGAATTGAGCACAACAACGTTGTAAAATGTCTACATCAGAGATACAGTAATCTATAAATTCCTTTTGAAAATCAAATACTTTTCCTTTCTGTTGATGATACCATTCATAAAAGGCTTTTCGCCCCGAACCGGTCATGTCGTCAGGATTGTAGTAAGTCGCGGGGGGATAGGGACCCACATAATTCTGATTTTGCTCCGTATTAAAAAAATGGGGGAAATATCCTTTTTTCAATTCTTCAAATCCAAAAGCCGAAGGCATTTTTGATAAAGCAAAAGGTAAATAATTATAAGAATCTATAAATTTCAATCCAAGGGCTTGCATGGATAAAATCTTAGTTCCGTTCATGATCACGGAGGGAGTAATGCAAGCGGTATGCACCAAATAATTCAAAATAAATTGACCGTCGTAGCCTTTAAAATTGTGAGCTATGACAATAGCCTCTTGATGCAAAAGCTGAGATTGACTTTTTTGTGTGGCGTGAGGTTGGGCTTGAAAAAGCCATTCCATAAATTGTTTCAAAGTTTCGGGACCGCGGAACAAATGGCGTCGGGGGCCTAAATGTTCACAATGAGAACAGGTCTGATCTACCGTCAAATGATCACAATGCTGACAAACACGATGAGCCACACATAAATTAGGAATGTGTATCCCATTTTCTTGAGTACATTCAAAATCGAAATAAATGTACAATTGAAGTTTTTTTCTCTTTTTAAGAGAGGGTTTCACTTGCACAAAACATTGGTGATCTTTCTCGACTATTTTTCTACAAATCTTACACCATTTTCTACCCCCACATTTGTGATAGGCTAGTAATTTCTTACTCATCCAGGTTTGACAGTGAGAACATCGATCCATTAAATTACAAACCGTTTTCTTTCCACTTAAGGGTTGTAAATGTCTCTCGTGACAAATCTTGCTTTTAAAATAACCTTTACAATCAGAACAATGAAAGCTACTACCATCGGGGGGGCAAGGCGTGTCTCCTAAACAAAAAGAACAACGGTGAGGACATTTGACTCTATGTTCTTCAATGTGACTATAACCAACATCACAATAATCGCAATAATATTGGTTTTCGGTCAATCCAGGCATAGATAAAATAGTGTCGTAATGTTGGTCATCGAACAAAATATTCAAGCACATTCCATTTCCCTTTCCTTTATAAATCGGTTCTAATTTTAGCCGGGAAGCCCCCGTTTTAAATTGAAATATTTTCAATCGAAATTCAGGAGCCAATACTTCTTGTAACTTGTTCCATTCCTCGGGGCCACAGGGAATATTAGGATCACAATGAGCTTGTTTCATCAACTCTAAAGCTTCTTTTTTCTGCTGCGGGGAAAGAATGTCCTTTCTTTTGATACGATCCCACTGTTTTTTCCAACCAGGTAATTCCAAAGGATCCGTGGGCCGCTGACTGTATAATCGAGCTACGACAATAGCGCGAGGGAGACAGAGATGATCGCCTAAATTTTCAATTTTCAATACCGATCTTTTTCCTTTCTTAAACTTTTCTTTGTTGGAATGTAAGTGTTTTACAGATTGACCCCCGCTCCCCTGAGGATACTTGACATGAAACAATTCAAATTCCGCAGATCCGTCTGTGATAGTAAATTCTTTTTTCGATTGTTGCACTGCCTGAACTTTATCTAAAATAGTAGCTTCGTTCAGATTCTTACATTGAGTAAATTCGTACCAAATTTCAGAATCTAAAGAGGGGTGACGTAAGTTCAATCGTAAATAATCGTTAGGATTACACTGCATGCGTTCTTTCACTTGTTTCAACATGTCACTTAATAAACGTTTCACAAAACCGCTCTCTGATTTCTTTGGAAAAGGACGAAAACTGACCGTATATACATTTTGTTTCACTTTAAATTTGCGAGATTGTCGCCCCCTGTCTAATCTAATGTTGTAAAAGTCAGAAACCACTTTTTTCTTAACCGATTTATTGACAGGTTTTCTCTTTAAAACTTTTAAATTTCGTTCAATCAATCGCTTTCTTTTATATTTTAACAAGCGTGATTTATTCGTCAAAATGCTTTCTTCTAAATTCATCTTGGTTTGGAAGCGAGCGATCGAATGAAAGAGTATGATCAAATAGAGTACAGTTATAATACCCTATAACAGGTGTTTACCATGACTCATCAGAAGTCACGTACTTCAAGGTCGCTCCACAGGTGTGGGTATGTCGCAGGTGTTTACCATGACTCATCATGAGTCACGTACTTCAAGGTTGTTTTTTTTTTCAACACCTGACACCTGCAGGTATTACGCAATGATTCCCCCTCCCCAGAGGGTATATAATAGAGCGTTTTTCTTCAGATTGCCACACAGAGTGAATGAGCTTTCAGAAACTCTACAACAAATTATCTTGTCAAAAGATGGCCACGGAAAATCAACTCCAGCAGAAAATCAAAGAAGAACCAGAGGAAGAAATGACAGAGATGGAACCCGCAAAGATTTTCGGATTTTCAGAGACAACAGAAATGGAGGAGGAGGAAAAGAAACCTGTGATTAGGAGCGCTTTAGGATTTCCCTATATTCCCCCTAACGACAATCAAGAAACGGTATTACAGATGCTGAAAAGAGAAAAGGAAGAAGACAAAGAATTCCGCAGAATGATCGGCATCCAGGAAAAAAGAAGACTAGAGAGGAACCCTCACTTAAAAACAGGAACCTTTGGACCCGGAACTGGTACAAAATCCCTATATGAAAAAATACAAGACCTGCTCAAGGATTACTATTACCCAGAAAACGAATTCAACAGGCTGAAATTAGACGTCATTTTGGCGGAAAAACAACTGGAGGAGGCCCAAGAGGAACTACAAAGAGCCGAAAATGCAATAGCAGGTTTGGAATCAAAACAAAACCAATACCTAGATGTAACAACAGATTTGCATAATAAAATAAAGCTGCTGGAAAAAGAATTACTGGATTCAAAAATGCCGGAATATGAAAAACTCTACGTTTCAGGCGAAGAGTACAAGAGAGTGACCTGCGAGCTACAGGAAACCCAAGAGGATCTACGTAAAACCCTAAAGGAAATAACAGCCCTGAAGAAAGAAAGAGAAGAAACCACAGTCCTGATGAACGAAATAAACGACGAAGCCGAGAGGGCCAGAAAAGCATACCTAGAGGCAACAATGCCGGAACATGAATCCCTCTATGTTTCAGGCGAAGAGTACAAGAAACTGAGCTGCGAGAAATGGCTAGTACAGGAAGAACTACAAGAAGTCAAAGACAAACTGGAGCAAATGGAAACAGAAGTGGAAACAATCGAAGACAGAAAGGAAGAACTGGAAAAACAACTGATCAAAAAGGAAAATGAACAACAAAACTTAGAAAAACAGGCACTGGAGGAAGAACTAAAAGAAGCCCAAGAAAAAATAACCCTCTTGGAAACCGAAGTCAGAAATCTCAAAACAGACGGAAAAAAAAATAACAACATCTTCGGAGAAATCATGGGAGAAGTGCTCAAGGAAATCACAGAAAAAAATCCAAAACTAGCCTGGCTGGAATCCGAAAAAGCTAGAGAATCCTGGAGTATCTACATAGAGCCCAACGAAGCCACGGATGCGAGATTCAGAAGCTTAAAAGAACTATTCACCGAACACTGCCACAAATTCTGCTTCGTCAAAAACGGAAGAACCAACAACATCAGCGGGGAAATCCAACTTAAAAAACCCCTCAACTTCGACGAACTGAGAAATCTCATCGGCCCGAATATCTACATCAACGGAGGACCGAAAGAAGAAGCCACAGAGAAATGGTCCATGGCCGCTAAATTCAACGAAAAGGATTATTTCTCCATCTATTTCACCGACGAATCCAAAAAGAGCTGCGAAATTAAGAAATAGGAACCCGGATTTTCCCGTGTGTAAATATGTTCTTTAAAAAGACTTGTTTCTCCAAAAAAAATTGTTCAATTTGTTCATTCTTTGTTTTTTATGTTGTGTTCCAATAAAATGATCAAAAATGTCAACACTGCCTTTGTCCTCAATATCGAACGTCTAGCCTTATTATGACGTCAGTATTTTACAGAGAAAAGTTTGACCTTTCATGTCCTCCATATTGACCCCACCTAGGTAAAAAAAAGTGCACTCAGTTGACCCCCCTATCTAGGAGGTTGATACTACTTATGTTGTTACGGCATGTATAAGGCATAATTAATTCATAAGGAATAATTAATTCATAAAAATATTTTTTTAGAAATCAATATTTTTTTTTAATTAATGCACATTAAAACACTGATGTTATGTCATTTCTTTGTTCCAACAGTCAAAAATTTTACCTTTGACAGTCCGATATAAGTGAGCTTCTTAATCTCAGACCGTTATCAGTGGTTACAATACTGGTATCCTTAAAAATCGGACTGTCTCAGGTAAATCGACAATGAAATTCAATGGCAGTGTTTTAAGTACGATATATGCCCCAAACACTTCTGTATGAAAAAAAAAAATATCAGACAGTTCTCGGTCCTAACGGGCTTCGAAACTGTTTCATAATATTTCATACAGAACTGTTTCCGGCATATATCCATTACATTTACACAATCGCTGAAATGTTCTATTTTCCCACTAAAACGGCGAGTAAACGGTGAGCACACGGTGAGTGCACTCTGAGCGATCGGTGAGCGCACGCTGAGCAAACGCAGGACAAAGTGAACGGTGAACGATATGTGAGCTCTATGTGAACGCAAGATGAACGATTTATTCGGAGTGCCCCGGGAGTTATTGTTATATTGTGTTTCGTTGGTAATTAGGTATTAATAACAATAAACTACATGTATGTATTGTTATCAGTCTAAGTATAACATTATGTGACTGAACAATAAGTGAACACTGAATGATCGGTGAGCGCAAGGCGAACGCTTTGTGAAAGCACGGTGAGCGCTTTGTGAACGATGGGCATGAACGGAGCGGAGAGCGCAAGTGAACGCACTGTGTGCGCACAGTGAGCGCACGGTGAACGCACAACAAAAAAAAAGGGGGGAAAATAGAACGTTTCGGGGACTGAACCCCGGCTATAAAATGCAACGTTTGAGTGAAAATATCGAAGCCTTGAAACAAGTAATTTAATTAATCTTCAGTTATACACTGCGCATCATCAGCATTAGTTAAATTCATGCAGTTTCAAATTGCAGAAAAAAGATCTTTGAAGACACCGACATATTTAAATGTACCGCCGTTATATTGACCTTTAGCACTGATCCCTGTATTATTTAAAAACTTTATTGTAAATAAGCTATTCATGGTATTTTCATCGATATATTTATTTTCATAAATTAATTATAATGTCTACAGGTTTGTTGTTTTTGTTTATTTTATTAAATTCAAGTCATGCGTAGTTTTATCATTTCATGACGTTACTTAACAAAAATGACGTCTGGTTTACATTTTTTCATCAAAACATTGCCATATTGTAAACTCTGTTTTTAAAAAAAGTATAATAGATATCGAAAAAAGAAAAACAGTTATGAAAAGCGTAGATTCTACACTACATTTCACCAAAATATGGTGAATTTTTATAATAGGGCACATTTTGATGCTTCGTGGCTCCAGCTCTTTGCTATCAACTTTTACATTTAACTGTAAATCAAGAAGCCAGTATTTAATTTTGTCCTTAAGGTTCTCCGATCCTCAGTTTCGAAATATTTTTTTCATCATAAAACTGCTATTCGTCCTTCAAACTTTATATAAAATGAAATGAAATGAAAAGGAATTTATTGATGGTATCCATGCATTTTACAAAGTTATTGCAAATTTGCCCTAGATAAATAATGGAATAAATATACAAGCTGAGATCAAATTAAAAAATAAAGGTTATAAAGGTGCATCGGTGGCTCGAACCCTTTTATCTTAGGTTGATATAAGGTATAGATCTCCGTGGACCCACTAGGTCAAGTATTGCGTTGAAAACCTATTCGAACTATTAACATGAGAAAACTAATTAAAGAACTGTGAACGCTAACGCCCGTTTCCCACCTACATTTTACATCTAAATATTTCGGAATTTCTGTCAGATATTCAAAAACAAAGTTATCTACTAAAAAGTATAATCAAATCCTTATTAATTTATATCAAAATAAAATTTGTAGTCAGATTATTAATTTTGAAACAAAAGTTTTGCTTACGGGGGGTCTAAAAAAAATTTCATTGAAATCGCTCTCTGAGTGAGGAAAATATTATTTAGCAGCCGATATGTGCATAAAAACTTAATAATCACATGTTTACGTTGGATATTAGAGTAAATTTTCATTTTAATTAATTTTTGAGATATTTTTTGAGACGTTACAAAGCAACATGCTTTTTTGGAATGTATTTTGGTCTGTAGACATATGTTTCCCCTCGTGAAACAACAAACCATTTGGTATAATTATGCCAAATAACAATATATAAAACTCCTCAAAAGGAATTTTTGTTTCACGGGGGGGGGGGGGGGGAGGTGTTTTAAAAAAAAAAAATTGATATGTTTTACATTGTTTTGAATCATTTGCTTTATTAACCTGTATCCAACTTTTAAGGACATCTTTCCAAAATTCATTTCTTGTTCTATCTTTTATAACTTTGACCAAGTATATTCCGAAGTTCATAAGTTCTGGTAAGTAAGTAACATTTAAATTTGATTCAAATAATTTCTTTCATTTTGAATCTGTCGATTATATTTGTCGTCTTGTAAAACTAGACTTAAGGGCACTTATAACATCTGAATCTTCCATTATCTTTAGACACCCATCTGTATAGTGGTGTATAACCGCAGCCTTTTTAATTTTGTCAAGTTTACCATCCCACAGGAATTCATACAGTTTATTTTCATTTTTTTTTATAAAGTAGCTCCGGGGTTCGGAAAGGTAATATCAGGTGATTCATCTGTGATATAATAAAAGTGTTAATGATTGATAGTTTTCCAAGAGGGGTAAGCGGTCTATTTTTCCATTGTCTAATTCACTTTAATATTTTTTCCATCTTGTTAGTATAATTTATATTTATCATTTCATATAAGTTAACAGAAAACTTTTTATCAAGCCAATCGAACGTTGTTTCTTCCCAATTAAATTTCTATCTTGTGTGGTGGTTTGTTTTACAAAAATTAATTTTTAGGCCCGATATTTCTGCAAAATAGTCTAATGATTGTAGTATACCATCCAAAGATGATGCTGACTCATCTGATACCAAAGATGTATCATCAGCGTATTGTGATATCTTATATTTTTCTCCGTTAATCTCAATTCCTTTAATATCTCTACTATATTTGTTTTAAAAACAATTTTGAATTGAAAGTCAATGACGCTTTTTACGACACAAATGGCAATAGTTTAATGTTAGATGTAACTATAGACAATAAAAATACTTGCTAGTATATGGACCAAATGAAGACCATCCACAATTTTATAAAGATATAGGAGAAAAAATTGAAACAATATAAAAAACACTACATTATTATGGGTGGCGACATCAATATGGTTATGGATAAAAACTTAGATACTATGAATTATAAAAACTTGAATAATCCCAAAGCTCGGTCTGAATTAATTAATCAAATGGAATCCCCAAATTTAAGCGATGTATTCAAGTGTGCAAATCCGCAATTAAAAAGATTTACTTGGAGGAAAAAATCCACTTGCAGCTGGCATGGTAATTTGGGATGTTTTCCTAACCAAATAGGCTGTTGGTAGTTGACCAGCATTGGTTAGAATTGTGAAGACTGTCTGACAAGACATTTGCAGAGATATTTGCTGTAGAAGTTGCCAATGAAACTGGGGTTTCATGTTGGCTGATAAAGGTATTATATTCCATACAGACAATCTGGAGGTGTTGTCAATAAGCAAAAATATAAAATCCTTGAAGTCATGTTGTAAGTTGGAAAATTGATAATAATACTCCTTAATTTAGCATTACATTTCAGGCAGAGTACATCAATAACAAATTAAATTCAATTGTAAATTCTATTTTTCTTTGCTAGTGGCTTTTTTTTTCGAGCTTTAAACCCTTATGCAGACCCAACATCAACACAATTACCTCAAGAAATTTGACAGAATAGACAGCGGAAAACAATACATTGGAAAACATACGACAGCCTTGGAAAGTTTTAATCATTATTGGGTATTTGTATTGGTTACCTCTGTGCTTAGCAGCTCATCTAGATCAAATCATTCATTTCATCGCTTCTACGTCAGCAGAGTGGAACGCCTCTGCATGTATCGGGCTTGTCATATATTAAAAAAATTCAAGGTCTCAAAGGCATTACTAAGGTATCATTAATCATTAAATTATTGCAAGCAACAAGAAAGACTCCGAGACAGGACACAAAATCCAGCAAAACCTTGCAAATGCTTTTGTTGTTACTTCAAGCACTAAAGAAAATCTGCATTTTAAATTATGAATTGCATCTATCTAAGGGTGCCTTTGCTTGGCAAGTCTTGGACAGTTGGGACAGTCTGCTACATTAATTTTATTAGAGTCTTCGGGCATCGGTTTTCCTTTTTCTTCAGCAATAAACTTCTTATGCCTACTCGTGAAAACTTTATGATTCCCTAATATTACAATGGGTGCTTTAATTTAGTCATTTTGTCTTTGGGTAGCATGAAAAAATGACAATAACAAACCGTCAACCATCTCAAAAATCCATAAAACGAAATACAAATTCAAAGCAGAGCAACACGGACCTCCAAGATAGAGGTAGGATCAGGTGCCATGGAGGAGTGAGCATCCTCTGCTGACCGGTCACACCCGCCGTGTGCTCTTTGTCGTAATCGGGAAAATAAAAACTGCAAAAGTCCGTAGACAATTAGGTAATTAATTATGGTCTAACAATTAATATGAAAAACGTCAGTCAGCATGCGACTCAGTGGAAGATTGTATTTGCTGACAAGGTCGTCGTATCGACCATAGAACTTACGAAAAGATGACTAGCAGCCACAGGGCGAAAAACAATCTTTAAGCAAGTCCTTAAAGGTGACTTAAAGGTGGCGTAAAGGTGGCTTAAAGGATATACAATCTTTAAGCCACCTTTAAGTCACCTTTAAGCTGAGCTTATAGGTCCTTAATGTCCAAACTTCTTTAAGTCACCTTTAAGCCATCTTTAAGCCACCTTAAGCATCTTTAAGTGGCATTTACGCTCCCTTTAAGTTGTCTTTACACCATCTTTAAGTTCCCTTTAAGTCAGGTTTGATCAAGCTGAACAGATTCATCTTGAAAACATATATTAAATGCATAAGCTCTTTTATAGGGATGGGAGGGGGTGATCCGAGTGATGATATAATTTCCAAGGAAAGGGGGGGGGGGTGTTCCAGGCGGTTTTAATTGTCGCTCCATTAAACACAGATCGCTATCATCAACACCGCTCCAATGGACACAGATTGCCGTTATAAAATTCTTTATAATTTTTTTTTCAAAATTATTGTAGGGGTGAGCGCAGTCTCTGTATCTAAATCTGCGCATGAAATTATATTAAAGTATGTTTCCTATATTATCAATTAATCGGTGAAATAAATCTCTCTCTCTCTCTCTCTCTCTCTCTCTCTCTCTCTCTCTCTCTCTCTCTCTCTCTTAGTTCATCCGGTTATTAAAAAAATAAAAAATGAACCAATAATGCATGATTTAATTTAATCGGTTTAAGATATGTATTTTTTTTTCAATTTTAATTATTTCTAGGTCTAATTCTAAATATGCTAGATACATGTTAAAGATGAAAAGACTCTCAACTGCCGTGGTTATATCGGGCGGGATATTACCGCTTTGTTTGTCTAGACATAGTTTTGTTCGTTTGTGTATATCTAATTAGAGTCTATTGTTTGTCCAAGTTAAGAAAACCCCTGGAACTAACACAGAATATACAAGATATACACAACAGGTGTGTCGTGTGCCCAGGTGCACGTCAGGGTTTCTAAAGGCGTTGAAATCTTAGTATGTATGTGTATACGATAAGTCTAGTGAATGAAAGTTTATTTACATTTGTAATTCATTTTCAAAGTATTATTTCCTAGGTGTGGGTTTTAAAAATGTTACGTATACAAATTAAAGATACATGTATGTAAGAGTAAAATCTAGAGGCTAATTAATTACTGTACCGGTGATCATAAATGGGGGTTAATTATCTAAATATATGTATAAGGGTAAATATGTCACATACCCGGCCTGGTACATCATACAGTTGTATGTACAAGTATATGCATACATCATTTGCAATTGCCACATGCAGTAAATACGTCACCGGTAATTGGTAATATTGTTTGTTATAGAATTGATAGTTTAAAAATCATGTATACAATTAAACATTTAAACATATATCATTTCATTTGTTATTCTAGATCTGTTGTAAATGTATTATAATAATCAATATTATTAAAATTATACATACTGGAACGGCGCCGTGATCATGAAAACCGGAAAATTGCGTAGAACTAATACCCTAGCTAATAGTTTCAATGCATTTAATAAAAGAAATAGTTTCATCTTCTCCCCTGCATTTAATTTCATGTAGCTATGAATTAGATGAACATAGCCTATATCTACTTGGTTTAATTTTATTAACTAAGTACTAGTAAGCCAACGGTTTCCATTTAGGTATAATATATTTTTTTCACTGAAGACCAAGTTTCGTATTTCATTCTAAATACATGCATGCATTTAATTTATAAATTAGATATAATTGATTGTTACAAACTGAATGGAAGTCAAAATCTTTTGAAGTAAAAAAAAATTGATTCAATAGCCACTAATTTATAGGATATAAAAACCTCCTAAAATATATAAGTTGCCGTGGCGTAGAGGGAGTGAGGTGATGCTGGTAAACGAAGGGTCCAGGGTTCAATCCTTCTCGTGGGTGTTTTGAATTTTTTTTTTTCATTTTATTTTCTAGAACAAAAACCGTTTTTAATACCTGTTCTATCATAAAGTTAATACATTTTGTTGATAAATTAAGCACAATATTGAATTAAAAGATTTTTTAATGGCTTAAAGGTGGCTTAAAGGTAGCTTAAAGGTGGCTTAAAGAAGTTTGGACATTAAGGACCTATAAGTTGTCCTTAAAGGTAGCTTAAAGGTGGCTTAAAGATAGTCTTTAAGCTGCCTTTAAGCCATCTTTACGCTTTCTTTAAGCCACCTTTAAGCAACACAAATAGCTTAAAGGTGGCTTAAAGATCGTCTTTAAGCTACCTTTAAGCACCTTTAAGTTATCTTTAAGGAGAACTTAAAGATGGTCATTCATCCTGTGAGCATTAGCATCAGCAAGGGCATCCCTGGCCAATTAATAAAGCACTGGGGCCGCTGAAAGTAGGAGGCTTATGCCTCATACGCTATATGTTAATGAATGTATACATTACAGCTATAAATTAAATGTCGTTTACTTAAATTATTCGTAAATAGTGGGTCCAATATGGTTTTGGTAAATGTTGACGGAAGGCTCTGTAAGTGGAAATATTAATACACAGTATTTATAACGCGTGAGTGGCGGATAAACTCGTGCAGACAAGTTCATTTAGCTGAGTTCAGGGATTACCACGAAGGATAATTTCTCTAATGTTTGGTTCAAAACTCTAAGTTATGGATCCTCAATACCGGGGAGGATTTGGGGCTACTTCAGTTGTATCGGAGTGACCAGCTGGATCCTTGGGGGAACCAAGGTCAAATTTTTGGTTCGTGTTATTTCTAGGTTGTTGTTTTTATACCAGGGGCAGTTGTGAGTTTGGGCCCCAGCAAGAACTCAATTTCCTTCTTCCGCGTGGCATTCACTGTTCACAGAGGTTATAAGAGGCGTTTTCTTACCACAGTCACTTAACGAGAGCTATGGCGTCAGGTGAGTTGGAGGTCATCCCTGTAGCTACATGTAAGTAGGTTTCCTGGGATCGATGGGATAGTTACATTTAGTCTTTGTAAAAATAGATTCTGACAAGCATTAAATGTAGTTGCTGTTTAATTAATAGATTTAAAAATTAACTTATAAAGGTCTTCCAATTCCAATGGAAGACATTGTACTGATTCTAAGGAAATTTCTTCTTTATTATTATTAGGGTCTTTAGTTTCCATCGAAGGACCCTTTTGTTAATCTACACATCTCTATCTCTATCTTTCTCTCTCTCTCTTTCTCGTGAAAATCGATTAACGTGGTTAACGTTTGCAGCAGAGGCTGTGCTTTTTTCAGAAAAAAGGTAAATTTACATATAAGTCTACGGACATTGACTTCTGTGTTTACGTTTTATAAGGACATTGGTCATATCTCTAATTGGCTCTCAAAAAGGAGATCTGCAAACAAAACCGTATACAATGAATGTGCGGATATTCTATAAACAAAGTCATTGCAAAAACATCTCATGGAAATTGTACGAAAGCCGACCTTTTCTCGTGCGTAGGCAGTGCATTGAAGGTGCAATCATATGACAGTTTTATGTATTTATTTTGATTTGGCCAAAATGTTTTAAATTTATCATGTTTTTGCCTTTTTTCATCGCCCTTCTTTTCAAAATGAGTGTGTAGAGATCGTAAATGGCACGACAACAGGCACCGGAAGTTATTTATATTTTATTATGAGAAAATTATAAACCGTCAGATGCCTGTGAGTACACTATATGCAAGCTAAGACCATCGGCTCACAATTTTTGAAATTGTTATAACATTCAATTTATGCAATTGAAGTACACTTTTGTTTGGAAATTTTCACTGCCCTTGCACAAAAGCCTCCTGGCAAAATTAACGCTACTTTGAATAGTTTTATACTTTCGGTATTGCTAGCATGATGGAATGATTGAAAAAAGGGGATAAATATGATTTGTTTATATTTGCTCCTTTAAGAGTCAACGCCCTCCCCCCAAATAGAGGAGGGGAGGGGGATTCCCATTGGAGTACAAGGAGAGGAGGATGCCGCTCATACGTTGCCAGATCAAAGGGTTTTATTTCTATTTTACATGTATTAAGGGATGTTATAGTTAGCAACCAAGGTTAAAATATGTTAATTGCATATTTTCCCTAAATGCTCGTAGCCAATACATTTCGTATTTAAAAGCATATTCATTATATGGTCATTTGATAAAATGTTGAGAAATTAAGAAAAGAAGAAACATTATTTTGATAAATATATTTTCATTGTATAATTGAAATTGTGTTATCATTTGGTGAAGAATTATTTTTATAATTATTTCTTCAACTTGTTATTCCGGTCAGTCATTGGTCAGTGTTACGGAGACGGGCAGTAGCCATCTTTTGTCGACATTTTGTAGTGGTACGTTGACCAAGGTGGACGTGTTTGGAATATCAAATGTGTAAGTAATAATACTTTCATCTAGCAGGTAGCAAGTAATTATTCTCTTTATAACTATATTTTTTAAAACATATCATTCAATTTAATTACTGAAGTTGTGTACAACCGAATGCGGAAATAATAAATGATTTTAACGGAATAATACAATGCTTATATTTTAACTACTATTAAACTAATTTTTTTGACAGTGGAATCCAGAGAATACTCGGATTTATCCGATTTGAAGACTTTGACGAAATGCTAATGAAAGCTTCACAATGGTGAGACCAAAACAGCCAAGTCAGTTGAGCAGAAAACACCAAGATTTTTTTCGTATACAATAGTGTGTCCTTATCAAGTGTATTTATTTTCATAAATCGAGACGTAATAAATCCTGATTTATTGTTTATAGTCCTGCTTTGATGATCAGAGCTACTCTGATGTGACGTGGTGATACTTGCATCCTTACTTAGGTTTGTGAAGTAGCATAACACTTATATTGTTGACAATTATTTACCATGAGAAAATACATTATTATCACTTACATATTATAACTTAGATGTGTGTTTGTATAATGAAGTATATTTAATGCTACACAGCAAAATGTGCAACATATTTTTTTCATATGTTAAACATATGTTTAACATATGTGTCTTCACATATGTGAAACGTATAAAAAACACCCCGTATGTTTCACATACGTATTAAAACACATGTTTTACATATGTTTCTCGTATATTTAACATATGTTTTTAATTTCCATATGTTTAACATGTGGCTAACCATATATTTATTATTTTTAAAATCTACCCATTTATATGTACTAAGGATTAAATTAAGATTCTTTACATTTAGTTACTTTAGTAAGATTTTACAAAAACAAAAATCAAACAAAGAACTGCAATAACACACATGTTCAGATCACATTAAATTTAATTTCAATCAGCTCCATTACAAAATCAATCTTCAAAATCGTCTTCAAAAATTTTAGTTTCTGAAAAAGAAGATAATATATGTAAATTCAATAACATCACATAATTTACATTTGCAATAAATCTACTTAAATAAACAATCCTAGCTGTACATTAATATGGTGGTACAATAACCATAGCAAGCATATTGGATTGCCTGAAATGTTATACATGAGAGAGAGAGAGAGAGAGAGAGAGAGAGAGAGAGAGAGAGAGAGAGAAAGAGAGAGAGAGAGAGATATACACTATGATACACACAGAGAAAGAGACAGACAGACAGACAGTCAGACAAACTGAGACTTGGTGGCTATAATAGAAAAGTCAGAAAAGTTAAACATTTACATACATGTATAAACCTTTTACCTCTAGTGAATATATTCAGCCTCGCTGCCAGATTTCTGCCCAACTCCAACTTCTCACTTCTCAATGTTTTTCCTTAAAGAGGCATGTTTGAACTTCTTTCTAAAATGTTAATTCAAAATTAGACACAATCATAAGATATTTTAAAAATCAACATGATACAAAAATATATCTTAAAAGTGAAAAAAAAATTATGCATAACAATTTTCTATAATTCAATTAGCTTGAATCATTTGTGTTAAGTGAGATTTTATTTTAAACACTTACAAATAGTCAATGTATTAAAATTCTTAACATTAATCTATACACTCAGAACCTTAATTTATGTACCATTATTTTTCACAATTATTGCAACCACTGTGCAGCTTATTCTGCTATCTTTGAACTCAAGTCTTGATCCTAGATTGTTCTTCACAATGTCTTCAGACTTCATCCAGACAAATCTTATATTACATCCATTTGCTACAAAATATATTTCATTAAATAGTTGAATACATACATGTGTACATCAAAATGTGTTACATATTTCAATAAATTTGTGTTATCAAAACATATTATACTATAGTTAAAAATGACATTTTTTATGCATACATATAAATCATAATGAATATAAAAATTATGTTTGAAAAAGTGTTTGAATTGAAATTCCATGATATATGTACTTACATTTAAACAATTTAGAGAAACATCTGTCACTGTGTTATGGTTGATATCCTACATCCGTACCATTGATGCATTTCTATAAACTTTAAAAAATTATTCAATTAGCATTTAATAAGACTATAACTTAATTCAGACGACTTACTGATCATTCAATCGTGTTTTGTAATGTATAAACATATAGAATTAATTAGGTGTATTGATTATTTTTTTTTTTATTCCCTCAGCTGCAAATGGAAGTCAAGACCTACTCGTTGCTTTGCAATGAGCTTTGCTCTAGTTCTTTTGCTACTTTCACTTTTCAACTTTTTATATTTTAATATATCTTCAAATCAACAAATATTTTATGCTCCCCATACGAATTAATTAGCCTAATTCAACTGAAACCCGTTAGCTGCTGAGTTGAGATCTTTCGGGAAAATTATGTTCAGTATTGATCACATTGAAAGACCTAACTATAGGTAACCGGCCGTTCGTTTTCTGAAATATTCTAATCTATAAATGTGTGATTCGGCTACTGTATTTAACTTACTGGTATTTCATTTACTATAGCCACACTTTTAATATTCTTTTGGCAACATAAAGCAATATTTCTTTTTTAAAACCACAATATGTCCGTCGATCGTTTATCGTCTTTCAACCCGAATTTTCCCGTAATGTTCCCTCTATTACCACCAGCCACTGTATGATAAAATTTTAAAATCCAAGTAAATGAAAACAAATGCTTGAAAACCCTTACCTTTAGCTAATTCACCCTGCAGCTTGATCTTCTGCTTCCGTGACGTAAAAATGTGACGTATATTTGTGGACGATAAAATTAAAGTCGATTCCGTCTTAAATCCGGATTTGTTAATAAATCAATATTTAAAGAGAGTACATGGCTTCAGTTAATTTATTAATTTTGTTATACATCTATTCATTTCTACATGTAAAGTTTAAGCCATTTATAAACATGTATAACATGCGCGGATCTAGAGGGAGGGGGGGTCCCCAACCCCACCCCCCTGAAAAATGAAAATTTATTACATTTACATTGTAACATTATCGCAAATATGCCTCGACCCCCCCCCCCCCCTAACCAATCCGCGCACGTATACTGGCAAAGTTTTTCTTCACACATGTATCTCATGTGTTAAAATAACGTATGAAATACATATAGAAAAAAAACACATATGAATAACACATGTATAACATAGGTGTAACGTATGGAAAAAAGTATCATATGTTACACATGTGTTTATGTATACATGCGTTTATACACACATGTTTACCATATGTTTTTGAACTCATGTTTAACATGTGTTGAAAAATCACGCATGATTTACATATGATACACATGAGTTATACGTATGTTTGATCACAACATATGTGAAACATATGTGGCACATTTTGCTGTGTAAGCCCACACTATGTTATCTGCAATTGATGAGATTTTTACAAAAGACAGGAAAACCCAATACAAAGAGAAAACAGACAATAACAACGTTCCACTTGTCACTACTTATCATTCCTCAAGAACCTTAACAGCATACTAAGAAATAAGCTACCCATTCTTTACACTAACGAAATAATGGCTGTCCTCTTCTTGGATCCACTCATGTCTGCGTTTAATCGCCCAAGGAACTTGAAGGACATGGTAGTGAGACAACCTATTGCCCAGTGGTAGCTTTGAAACTTGTTTAGACACCAGATGCCTTTCATACAGGCTCGGCACTAACACGGACATTGGGGAAACAGGTTCATTTTGTGGACAAAACTTGGGTAATTATAATTCTATTATGGACAAAATCATAACAGGAGAGAAAGAACCCCCCCCCCCCAAAAAAGGAATTTTGATTAAAATAAAAAATTTTGACAGTGGAATCCAGAGAATACTCGAATTTATCCGATTTGAAGACTTTGACGAAATGCTAATGAAAGCTTCACAATGGTGAGACCAAAACAGCCAAGTCAGTTGAGCAGATAACACCAAGATTTGTTCCACCCCTTTGTCCGATGTGGAATTAAGGAATCTCAAGGAAAGTGCAATTCCGCTTTACACAAGAAATAAAGCTAAATGGGCTGAGTGGCTCTTTAAATGCTGGCAAGCTGAAAGACGTATACAGAAACCGCTCTTGAAAATGACAAAGAACAGTTATAAAAAACGAGTCACAGATCACTATCAGTGAGGAATTGTTAAGGAAAATCCTAGGATCAAGAAAAGCGTGTGAGCAACATTGTACATAGTTCTAATCAATCGTCAATGACGCAAACATATAAATGTCCAGAATTATCCGTATGCCTTCAGAAAGAGGTCGACGCACGTTATTATAAAGGTGAAATTTAATTCGTTATGTTAGTAAATTTTAGGATGCTTAGGTTCATAGTGAATTTCTGTGTTTCTAATAAGTTTTCAGGATTAAATTAAACTCCTTCACACAAACCTTGTATCATTATTTCTTTTTATCTTACATTAACATGTAGCTGTCCAATAAGTTGAATCTTATTGTACAGCTAATGGTGACTTATTGGACGGGGTGCAGGTCAATAAGAAATTTATTAGACCGGGCTTAGGAAAAGAAAGAATATTGTTACCTGTATCCATGGGGCATTGTCTTCTCTATTTGATTTTGAAGTCCACCCAGTACTGGACAGTCTCGCTTTACCGGCAGTATATATTACATCATATTCGCTGGAGGCGGTGAGTTTATCATCGGTCACTGTGTCCACCAAAGTCTCGTTGCATGTTGAGGCTAAAAAAGAGAGTTTGGACTGAATCTTTGGTGATAGATCCATTATGGCGTCATATTTGATTTGAGACATCTTGCTCCCGGATTTATATGTTTTTTGGGGAAGTATGCTGAAAAATGAAATATTTTCATGACATTCCATTTGAATTCATTTAAAAATTGATCCCAAGACCTGTTTTCAATTTAATATTTTTTTTTAAAATAAGGTGGAGATCATAATAGATATTGTTTCTGAAAGACTTTAGGCATTCTGGATATGGATGTATTTTTTGTCGGACATGAGGGAAACTTCGTGATTTGATTTTTTATCTCCATAACTCTTGAAAAATCATCGTGTTAACCTCAAATAAACCTTATTTAAGCAAGCTATTGGTATCAAGCATCATTGAACTCATATTTTATCAATTTTTAAAACAAGTAGATTCTTTTCATTTACTAAATCTGACATGAATCATATTATATTGAAGAAAAAAAACCCTGACTTTATCGCGGAAAGTTGGCAATCGTAAATTTAATGCACGTCGTGAAATAAGCGAAAAGTTTTAACTCTTTGATTTAATTGCTACTGGTATGGCATTATACAGTTATTGCTGTTTTTGAGGTTGAAACGATGATTTAACTACAATATTGTACAATATTGTACTTTGAGTGTTATATTGACCTCGTAGGTCACCTGCAGGGACGATTAATTATTTCTAGATTGTTAGATAAAAGCCAATCAGAGAGCTAGGAATTGATTAACCATATAATAAATAATAATTTTTTAGTGTCTTTTTACTTTAGCTCCAAATGTTTTTCCATGTTTGTTTTGTGCATCGATTTTTACTGAAGATCACTTGTCTGAATAATTGAAGACGAGCAGAACAAATGATGTACTTTTGATAAAGCATATTTTGTTCGTTTACTTCATGAATATTAATTCAGTAGAAAAATAGTTTAAGTTTTCTTTTTTGGAGTCGATTATTAATTAAATTTTCCAAGTTAGCTATTAATTAGTTAATTGTATTGAACATCAAGCATGTTCATCAATAACTCATTGACAGAGAGAAGACCAACATTTAATAAAAAGATGAGATCGCTTGAAACAGAAAGACTGAACACACTGGATGTATGATTATTCAATAACGATAAAAATTAAACAAAGATCATATACAATACATATACTATAATGTGCATGGACTTTTGTAGATTGCAGCATTTTTGGAACTGTTTGTATATCCTTTTCTCACAGTCGATAAAAAATGAATGATTAAGATTTTTTTTTTCAAAATTGCCACACGATTTGTTTTTTTTAGACAGACCCGTTCGAATTTTTTAATATCTTCAATATAAGCATTTCTAAACAAAATTAATCTATTCTGGCGTATTTGGTAACTTACTAAAATTAAGGAGCGCAATGAAAAAGTTTATTTGCAATGAAACGACTATGTGTTGTAAGTAAAAAACTCCAAAGTGTACTGACGGACTAATTTTATAATCGGGTAATTTTTGTATTAGCTCACCTGAGCTGAAAGCTCAAGTGAGCTATTCTGATCACCTTTTGTCCGTCGTCCGTCTGTAAACTTTTTACATTTTGAACTTCTTCTCTAAAGCCGCTCGGCCAATTTCAACCAAATTTGGCACAAAGCATTCTTATGGGAAGGTTAATATAAATTGCAAAAATGAAAGACCGATCTTTATTCAAAGCGGAGAAAACCTCGAAACTGCAGAAAAAGGGGGTGCATTTTTAAAAATCTTCTTTTCAAGAACTACTGAGTCAAATTCAATGTAATTTAGCATAAATAATCCTTATGGAAAGGAAAATATAAATTGCAAAAACTATGAGCTAACTCTGTTTCAAATCTGAGTTATTACGAAAATAATAATAAAGGAAAGGCGTGTTTCAATCAGTTTATAGCTTCGGGTTCGGTATTCCATGAGTCATGGTAAAATGGGTAGCAAATTGGAATTGACGAATGCCGATCTGCCCCGGCTTTATTTTGCCCCGGCCCGGGTTTGCCCACTCATTTTACCAAGACTCGTATTCCATATTATTTGTAGTCTCGTTCAACCAGACGCTCGGCTATCTCCGTAAATCTCCGACGAGCAGATTTACGGAGACAGCCGAGCGTCTGGTTGAACGAGACTTGGTTCTTTGTTTAAGATAAACGGGTCGATCTGACAATGAGGAATTAGTTTGTTAACGTTGTGCAACAGTTCGCGTACGAACGGGATCTTTGAAACATGCAAAGTACATTGGTGTCGATTTTGTGAAGTAAATTGAGGTTAAATATTTCAATGCATTGACAGTTTTCACATATGACGGTGTTGTTAGCTTGTTTTGATTTTCGTTTCGTTTTCATTATCTATGCTTTGTAGCCTGGGAATTATCGCCTGTATTTTGTAATTTATACGTATCAAATCAAACAGAGACTTCGATAAATCAGACAGTTAACTGTTTACCTGCGCAAAATACTGTGGTTTCATCAATATTCGTTGAATACCAATTTTCGTGGATTTCGTTGTTAACTTGATCCACGAAATTAAATGTTCATTGAAGTGCAATTTCTATTATCATTTTGTATTGATAGGGTCATTGGCCACGAATTTACGTATCCTTGAAACTGTGATTTTCACTTTATCCACGAAAGTTGATACCCTTGAATATTAATGAAACCACAGTAAGCAAAATCTAATGTATTAAAAGAGTACTTTGTTATTGTGCATTCATTCAGATTCTATCGGTAATTCGGTATGATCTTTTGCGTAATATTATATTAATGCAATGTGTTTTGTTGAGATGCTTAGCATTTTCTCGAGTTTATTCATAAGTTTAAATAGAGTTTAATATCGCTGACAGAAATATGTAGGTATATACATGTATATGATTTATTTTGAAAAATAAATTGTGCACTTTATTTGTTATAGTGCATGTTTCTTATGTTTAATTGTTTACAATTTCTATTTACTAGCCATATTTGAGTGTTAAGCTTCGAATTATAACCAAGATACAGAGATTTGCTCACAATTCTATGTACACAGATCTGAGGCCATTCTTTTATCCACTTTAAATGCTGAATAGGAAATACCAAGTTAAAAATCTTAAGCTGAATGTGAACAAAATATGACTCAAACCTAGCAGAATTGTGA
The DNA here is from genome assembly GCA_020458035.1 of Magallana ariakensis. Taxonomy (NCBI): domain Eukaryota; kingdom Metazoa; phylum Mollusca; class Bivalvia; order Ostreida; family Ostreidae; genus Magallana; species Magallana ariakensis. Next base: position 60,612,412 of record CM035816.1, on the reverse strand, counting down.
GCTCTGTATCTTGCTTATAATTCTACGATTGGCGCTGAAATTTTGGTTGATCATTAGAAATGTCTCGCTAAATGTTGTACAAAAAAATTATAAAAGGATGATATGCTGTATATAACTACTCTCTGGGGCCCCCTCTTTATACAAAGAATAATGTGAAATCTACATCGATTTTGATAGTTTTCAGACACGAGTAAATAAAAACGACACCGTTAAGCAATTTCCATAGTTCTGACACATTTCTGTTGCGGGGATAAAGGAATTATTGCTATTCCTAAGAATATATTACAGCGGAAAATTATCCTGGTCTGTAGCCATTTTTTATTTTTGAATAAAGATGGAAATAATGGGTGGGCCTTAGTAAAGTAGAGTAATGTGCCTGTCAATACTGTAACATTGATTTTTATAGCTCTTTAACATGTCACGTGACAACAATTTTCATTCCAGTGTATTCATCAATCAAATGTGAGTAAAGTTATAAAAGTCACACGAGTTTACGCCAGGTAAACAATAGTCATTTAATTATAATGGAGAAGACAAATTAAATTTTTGAATGTTTTTAATTTGAGGAATTGAGCGGATTGGGGTACAATTTTCTTCTTCACATCTATAGGATTTTTTTTAATAAAATGTTATAACTATTATATGATATTTTTAAAAAAATACAAAAACTAGTAAGTAGTTGAGGAAGAAAATGTACCTATATGCTATCATATATTTTGATCGCTTTATAAAGTGGGGGAAGGGGGGGGGGGCAGAACGAAAATATAGGGAACTAGAAGTTAACAGTGTACCCCTACCAAATGTTTAGTTTTATATCATGCGTAGGATTTTCTTATTCTGAGTAAAAATAGTATTCCATAAGGATACAATGTCAAAGATTACGCGTATGCAAAGGTAAGTGTAAAATTCGAATACTTTACAATATTTATTTTTTGTTATTCTACTGAGGGGCCATATGGCACAATATCTTTTGAACGCCCATTGTTGCTCAGGTGAGCGATGTGGCCCCATGGGCCTCTTGTTTTGATAAATAATACGTCACAACATGGAAGTATCCCATACCACCTTAGATAGACACAAATGAAGTAGAATCGGTATGGTTTTTACATATTTAGATTATATATAGAATTTAAAAATCATCAATTAATTAAACTATATGCTTATATTGGTAAATTTAAACGTGCATATAAATCAGAAGTATCATACAATCTGGAGCAATACATGATAGATTCTATCAGTGCTGAAATATTACGGGAAAAAAGCAATTTGTTGATATTTTATACATATGAATAAAAACGACACTGAAAAAGGTCCCATTCTCTATATCTTAAGTGCAGTTGTGTTTTTAGCTCACCTGAGCTGAAAGCTTAAGTGAGCTATTCTGATCACATTCTGTCTGTCTTCCGTCTGTCCGTCTTTCCATCCTTCTGTCTGTCTGTCCGTCTGTAAACTTTTCACATTTTCAACATCTTCTCAAGAACCACTAGACCAATTTCAACCAAACTTGGCACAAAGCATACTTATCCTAAGGGGATTCAAAGTTGTGAAGATTAAGGACCAAGCCCTCTTACAAGGGGAGATAACTAGGAGTTAATGAAAATGTTCGAGAAATTTTCAAAAATCTTTTTCTCAAGAACCATTTTGTCAGGAAAGCTGAAACTTGTGTGAAAGCATCCCCAGGTAGTGTAGATTAAAATTTGTGTAAATCATGATCCCCGGGGGTAGGATAGGGCCATAATGGGGGGTCGACACTTTACATAGGAATATATTGAGTAAATCTTTAAAAATCTTCTTCTCAAAACCGTTAGGCCAGAAAAGCTGAATCTTATGTGGAAGCATCCTCAGGTAGTGTAGATTCAAAGTTGTAAAAATCATGAACCCCGGTGGTAGGGTGGGGCCACAATGGGGAGGCGACTTTTCACATAGGAACAATCGAGTAAATCTTTAAAAATCTTCTTCTCAGAAACCATTTGGCCAGAAAAGCTGAAACTTATGTGGAAGCATCCTCAGGTAGTGTAGATTTAAAATTGTGAAAATCATGACCCCCGGGGGTAGGATGGGGCCATAATGGGAGGGGGGGGGGTCGAATTTATACATAAGAATATATAGAATAAATTTTCAAAAATCTTCTTCACACGAACCATTTTGCCAGAAAAGCTAAAACTTATGTGGAAGCATCCTCAGGTAGGGTAGATTCAAAGTTGTGAAAATCATGACCCTCGAGGGTAGGATGGGGCCACAATGGGGGTTTTACTTTTTACATAGGAATATAAAGAGTAAATCTTTAAAAAATATTCTTCTCAAGAACAATTTGGCCAGGAAAGCTGAAACTTATGTAGAAGCATCCTCAGGTAGTGTAGATTCAAAGTTGTAAAAATCATGACCCTCAGGGGTAGGGTTTGGTTACACTGGTGGTTCGATTTTTAACATAGGAATATATAGAGTAAATCTTTAAAAATTTTCTTCTTATAAACCATTTGGCCAGAAAAGCTTATACTTATGTGGAAGCATCCCAAGGTAGTGAAAGTTGTGAAAATCATTACCTCCAGGGGTAGAGTGGGGGCTTCAGTAAATCTTTAAAAATCGTCTTCTCAGAAACTAATAAGCCAGGAAAGCTGAAACTCGTTTGGAGGCATTCTCAGGTAGTGTAGATTCAAAGTTGTAAAAACCATGACTCATGGGGGGGGGGGCACAATGGTGGTGGAATTTTTACAGAGGAATATTAAGAGTAAATCTTTAAAACTCTTCTTCTCAGAATCTAATCAGCCAGGTGATTATTTATTATTGTTTAGATTTTAGCTTCTGGATGAATTCTGGACAATTGGATCTCACAAGGGGTTCAGACTTTGATGCAGTTTTATATCCCATTTATAAACAATTGTTTAGGATCTTTTTGAGAGCTGCAATGCTCAACATGTGATATTACAATAAAATCATCCTGTTAGAAAAGGGACTAATGATAATAAACATAAGAATATCCAGTGAAAAAAAATGGATTTTTATTTATACAGGATCTACATGTATTATACTACATTGTCCAGAAAGTTTGTATTATGACTCCATTAAGCTGATTGTATCATACCTATTGTTCCTCAGGTGAGCGATGTGGCCCATGGGCCTCTTGTTATAAATTTGTTCATCTATCTAATAAACAAATTCATAGTGGTATATTTACATTTACCGAATATGAATCCCTCTATTTCTTTCGGAAACTTATTGTTCATAGCTTTAAAGAAACTGAAAGAAATGAAATCTCCACGCCCCGTTTATCGATTGGTCGAAACCTACAGCGACCTAAGAAAAATCACGGACTGCACGAAATAATCATGATGATGTCAGACTCAAATTCCCATAGGAGACGATTTGGCTGTTTCTTTTATCTAACGTACTGATGTACATTAACAGTAATTAAGTTAATTTTACTAACCTTTTACAATCAGTTTGTTAATTTGTTAAAAGAAAGATGTAAATATAAACAATAAAATGGTTTCTTTGATGATTCATGCGGGTTATGAAGGTAGTGATCATTGCAGAAAAAAATTACATAACACGCTAACGCGGGTTGTGTATTTTTTCTGCAATGTCGCCACCTTCATATCCCATCATCAAAATATCATCAAATAAACCATTGAATTGTGTAAATATTATAAACCATGTTAACTGAACACTATTCTTTGATATTGAACATCATTTTATTCACAAAGAGGCTTCAATTGAAATGAATGTCAATGAGGGGTGCGTCAAAAATGTGGTTTTATTCACTAGTACCGGGTATGACCTCCATTAGCAGGCGACAAAAACTCCATATGCAGGTGATAAGGTATATTGCTACATAAGAAAGGAAAGTTGACTATAGAAAAATTGAAGTCATCGCGTTTATCATAAAGTTTTGTTGTTAGGTTACCATCAAGGTCCATTTCCAGTAAAATATCCAAATATGAAACAGATGACGCATACTCTGTGGTATCTTTTATTTCAAGTTCACTGGGATATATCAAGTCGACGTAAGTATGGAAATAACAATTGTTAATTGATAATACGTCGTCGATATACCTGAATGTTGAGTTGAAGGCCACAGCGAGTGATTTATTTTTTTCATGTACAATTTTTTGAATAAATTCTGCTTCATATGAATACGAAAATATGTCTGCTAACAGTGGGGCGCAATTGGTACCCATGGGAATTCCAACAGATTGTTGGAAGACCTGATTTCCAAAACCTACATAGATGTTGTCTATCAATAATTCAAGCATCTTTTTAATATCCACTTCAGAAAACTTGTGTGCACAATCCAAATGGCCTTTAACAAATTAGTTTTGCAAATGACCGATGAGAAGTTTAGTTAATTTACGTGATCCATTTTTATTGAAAAAGCAGCTATCAATGATGTCAAAAAGCATGGAGTTTAATTTATCGTGGGGGATGGTTGTATAAAGTGTAGAAAAGTCGTTTTTGAAGTTTTGATGCTATTGATTTTGGTAAAATTTTGTGATTTCAAGTTTTCTAAAAGTTCCTTGGAATTCTTAAGTATCCACATCTGATTTACACCGCTTCTTAAACATACTGTTGCACAGTACTCTTGAAGTTTCTCCTTTACTGCTGTTAATATTTGATAAGAAGTAAAGAAAGAGGCTTGTGGAACATTTACTGGAACCCGCTATATATCTTTGTTTGTAAGGATTATTATGAAGTTTAGGTATCCAATATAGGTACGGTAATTCAAATTGACTCTGGTTGCTGGAAATATTGAAAATATTCAATACTGACATATAATTTTGAAGAATTTCCTCCTTGGAAAGAGAGCTATGAGTATAAATTGGATTTCCACTTGCGGAATTAAATTCTTCTAATATACAATTTATATAATGAGCCTTACAAACAAAGACAATGTTGTTTCCTGCTTTGTCAGCAGGGACCAGTACACAATGATCGTGTTATCTATCTAGTTCTTTTTGTAAACAGATAGCCATGCTATGACCTTGAATTGTTACTATTACAAATTGGTCACTATGATACTTATGTATACATAGATACTGCGTAATGAATTGTGTTAATGATAACTAACAGAATGAACTATGTGACTCTTGTAGCACTGCGCAGTATTCTTAAATGATGTTATGCAACCAGGTGCAGAATACGGGCACAATAATATCCAAATTGAGAATTTATAAGTACGTGTCATATTTGTTGATTCTGTGTCTGCATCGATAGCCCTGGTACTCTATATTGAGTCCTGTATTGCATATTCTATATAACCTTTGTAACCTTTTAGCCATGTATGAATGAATGTATTATGAGTAAGTGATGCCTCATACCCAGGTGGGGGACTCCGAGACTCAGGACTCGGAGACTCAAAACCTGCATCCATACTCTTTGATAGGCAGTTCTGACAGTTTTGTTACTTTATTTAGAAATAAAATGTAATTTTGGAATTTGAACACTAAATGTTCACTCATGATCATTGTAGATGGGCTGAACTAGTCAGAACTGTCCATCATGAGTAAAATGATATATATACTCGTGTAAAATGATGTTAAACAGATTTTTAATTTTTGGGCATATAATTTAGATCTTTGATTTAGGCTGCTTTTAATTGATGTAATTTTGACTATACGATCACGCTTATTAATAAACTGTTGGTGAAAGTACTGGACTTCGCGGTTACTGAGCTTGAGTCGCATCTTCAGGAGATAACTAAGGTGGAAGGCTTACACGAACTTTCTTAGTGCCCGTGACCAGTGAAAAAAATAAATAAGGTAAGAACCATTTCTGTATGTCTCTTGTAACTATCTCGAAGTAAGCAACTTTGTCTAAGCAACCAATATGACGACAGGTGATGGGTTTGATAAAAAAGAAGTTAAAAATCAAATGAAGCAATTAGAACAGTGATTCGCGGGGTTGGGTCAGAGTAAAGAAAATAAAGTGCAAGAAACAGGTCAAAAATCCCCAGAAAAAGAACAGATTAAACGAAACACTTTTGAAACGCAAACGGAAACATATTATGACGCTAGGTTGTATGAAACTCGTGAACCTCGACACCGAATCCCAAATCAGGATGATGATAAAGATTTTTTCATTGGTCAAGTTAAAGCTATGACAGCCGCACTCTCAGTGCCCCTATCTTCTGTGATAACTCCTTTTTAAGGAGATACTAAAAATTTAAACAATGGATAAAAGAAGTTGAAAAGTACAGTGTTATGTCTGGGAAACAAGGTCATGAGATCCCCATACTTGCATACATAACGAGTAAGGGTTCAGTGGGGGATTATATTAAAAAGTATTTAGATGAAACATATGCGTCTGAAGAAATGCCATCTTGGAACGCTCTCAAAGAATCCCTTAAAAATAGATTTGCAGAAATAACAGATCCCCAACACGCGTTAGTAGTAATGCGTAGAACTCGACAAAATTCAAATGAAAGTGTTCAGTTATTCGCTGAGAGACTATTACAAATCGCGGAAGACGCCTACAATAAAGGCAGACTAACAGACCCTTTGGAACAACAACAGTTAGTAGATATCTTTTGTGACGGGTTGACATTCGACTACCTCAGAATGAAAATTTTGCGAGGAATCCTAAAGATTTAGAATCCGCAATTCAATAGCAATGCGAGAACAAAACCTGAGACAGAGGCTTGCGATAAGAGGGTCAAATATGACAGAAATTGTACAAAGTAATGACAACGGACGAGCCCTTTCAAATTTTGATACTACTCTTCCCTTATTAAAGGATAGAGCAGATAATCTTACCTCAATGTAAACAAAGCTTATAGAACCAATGGAAATTGACCATGCGCGAAAAAGTAGGTGTTTTAAATGCAAACAGACGGGTCATAGGGCTCGATTTTGTCCTCAAAATAAACAGCAAGTCAGGTCCCGTCCTCAAATGAATAAACGACTCAGTCAAAACAATCCAGTCCATAATATAGAGCAGAACCCCCGTTCACCTGTGGAATGTTGGAATTGTGGTAAAGTAGGTCATGTGAGTGCAGATTGTTGGAGCTCGCGTATGTATCAGAGAGCGCAGCAAAATCGGGGCAGACCATCAAATCGTCATGACCGAACATATGAATTTAGCAACCAAGTAAATAAGGGACCATCTCAATATTTCAAACCTCGCTCCTCCTTTGCTAAACAAAAACAGGAAAACTAAGACGTTCTTCCTTCGTTGAAGCCCGAAGAAAGAACTTTAAACAAAGACCTACATATAAATCTAATTTTACTAACAACCCCAGTAGCTGTTTATTAAAAATAGGTAAAAATAAATTTAGGGCTTTGAAAGATACAGGTGCAGCCGTATCTCTTTTTAGTAAGAAAATGTATGAGTATCTATTTCCCCGTCCCAAGTTGTTTAATAATGACATACCCTCTTTACAAGCAGCAAATGGTAATTCTTTAATTGCGATAGTGTATGTAAATATTTCCTTTAAGATTTCAGGATTAACTTTAGACCACAAACTTTATGTGACAAAGGAATTCAACCGAAACATGATTCTCGGTCGTGATTGGCTCAAGAAAAACAATGTTCATTTATACTTTGATCTTGGACTTATGCGTATTGATGGCAAAGTATATGCGGAACTGAAAGAAGATTTACACATCTCAACTATTGTAAGAACACCTAAGAAACTTATTATGAGACCAAACACGGTGACCGTATTCTCTGGAAAAATAAATACCAATTTTCCTCTGGAAGAAAGTGATGTGATTGAAGTGAACAGCATAGACAATAACTGCATTATGGAAGATCCAGGACTATATTTAAAAGACGCCATTTGTATAGTTCGAAATGATAAGAAAGTTCCAATGATCTTCGTTAACCAAACTAACAAAAATTATAAAATTCCAAGAGGCTACATAGTAGGACGTATTACTGCATTAAAACCTAAGGAAATCTCAGAAATACAGACTACTCAAGACACAAAAGAAGAAATTGATGTACCTAAAAGATTTGAACACTCAATCAAAAGACTTGTGGGCAAAAAACAATGATTTATTTGCAAAGAAAGACAGTGATCTTGGAGTGACTGCTACTGTTAAAATGAAGATAGAACTGGAGACCACCACCCAATAAAGAACAGGCCCTACCGTGTACCCCTAAATAAAAGACAGATAATTGACAAGGCCATATTGGAAATGATAGACGCAAAGATTATTGAAAGATCACAGTCACCTTGGTCATTTCCCTTGGAAGTGGTGAAGAAAAATAAGGGATCAGACCGGATGTGCGTCGACTTTAGAAGCTTAAATAAGATAGTGAAACCAGTATCATTCCCTCTACCGTTGATTGATGACATCCTATGTTTACTAGGTAAGGCAAAATATTTTACTGCATTAGATTTAAAGAGTGGATATTGGCAAGTGAAATTAGAAGATTCAAGGAAAGAAAAAACGACGTTTTCATGTCACAAAGGACTATTTCAATTCAACCGGATGCCATTTGGATTGAGTAATGCACCGGCAGTCTTTCAAGAGCTGATGAACCTAGTTCTTCAAGTACAGGAGGAGTTTGCCATCGCATACCTGGATGACATTCTTAAATTCTCAAAGACACCGGAAGATCATCTTCGTAATACTCAAGACGTTTTTAATCGCCTTAGAAAGCATGGACTAAAAATGAAGCTAAAGAAATGTAGTTTCTTCAAGGAACAGACTGAATATCTTGGTTTCATCGTTAATGAACATGGCGTTACACCTGATCCCAAGAAAGTCGAAGCTATAAGAAAGTTACCTGCGCCCACTACAGTCCGAGAAGTTCGTGGCTTTATAGGTATGCGTAGTAATTACAGGAGATTCATACCAAACTTCTCTAAGATTGCAGAACCATTGATTGACTTAACCAGAAAGTATGCAAGGTTTAAGTGGACACCATGTTGTCAAAAAGTGTTTGACTTTATTAAAGAAAGTTTAACGGTAGTGCCTTTGCTAGCATATCCAGATACTAATAAGCCGTACAGAAAAATGGTCAACCACAGAAAAGGAAAAATTTGCAATCCATTACGCCCTTCAGAAGTTAGACCATTATTTACACGGTGCTCAGTTTACTATAAGAACGGACCATAAGCCGCTAAAATATATCTTAGAATCTCCGATGCAAAATAAGAAAATTCAACTATGGGCATTAAGTACCGCAGGATATAATTGTAAGGTGGAGTATATAGAAGGAAGATTTAACTGCTGTGCAGATCTCTTATCCAGATTACCAACAGTCAATCCTGAGTGTAAAGAGGAAGAGCAGTCAGAGCATGATGAACCAGATGTTAAGGACAATTTCTTTGAAGTGAACGTACTTAACTCGAATGCCTTTTCACCTAAGAGATTGGCCAGATGTGAAGTTAAGTAACACGACGAATTGATCAAACTCTTTATCGATCTACCAGAAGAAATCAACATCAAAGAAGGTCAACAACACGATGAGCAGATCAAGAAACTGAAGAATCGGTTAAATAAAGGAACAGCAACGGCAACCGAAGAAAAGAAGTTTCTGGAAATTGATGGTCTAATGTACTATCTTTCAGATGGAGACTCAGAAGGCCCAAGACTCCGCCTGTATGTACCACGTGAGTTAGAACTTTTGGTAGTGCAGCAATATCATGATGGACTTAGACATATGGGAGTAGACAAAACATATGACGTAATCAGACAAAAGTACTTCATACCAAATTTATACAAAAGGTTATATTCCTATGTAGAAGGATGTGTAGTATGCCAAACGAGGACCAATAAGAAAAATCAACCTATACTCAAAGAAACAGACATACCACCTTTTCCAATGGCTAAGGTAGGACTGGATCTATCAGGACCATATCCAACATCCTTGTCGGGAAACAAGTACATAGTCTCTTTTATTGACATTTACTTACTCTGGTTGGCCAGAAGCCTTCCCAGTTCCCGATAAGTCAGCTGACAACATAGTACATCTTATCTTAGAAAAAATATATCCAAGATATGGTTGTCCTCTTCAAATTCCCACAGACAACGGAACAGAAAATATGAACAAGAAAGTGGAAAAAACCCTAAAAGAATTGAACATCAACCACATCAAAACATCTTATTACAGCCCTCAAGGTAATGGTAAAGTAGAAAGATTTCATAGAACTCTTCATGATGTGATGGCTAAGAAAATAACAGAAAACGCTCAAACATGGGATATTCATCTTAATCAGACGTTGGCAGCCATTCGTTTCCATCCTAACGATTCGTCAAAGTTTTCTCCATATTACCTTATGTACAACAGAGATGTCGTATTACCTCTTGATACGTTAATGAAACCTCGAAAGAGATATGTAGGAGAAGACCAACACAAGATTGCCCTTCAAGAACAACACAAAGCTTTCATGCTTGTACATCGCAATATGAAGGAAGCCAAGAAGAAACAGAAAGCTCAGGTCGATAAGAAAAGCAAAGACGAATATTTTCAGGTAGGTGACCCTGTCTACCTAAAGAACAACAGAAGAAAAATAAGTGGCTACCATATTATCGAATCATAGAGCAGAAAGGACCAGTTGGTTTCGTGGTGAGAGATCAATTGACTGAATTAACCACCAAATGCCATGCACGACAATTAAAACTGGCAGACATTTCGAACTGGCCCCTTTGACAAACTACTGAAGATTGTGGAAGAACTCTAAGAAAAACCAATTATGTGGTGCCACCAGAAGATAAATCGTCGGAAAATGAAGACATGCAACCAGAACCATTAGAAAGAGCTATACAGTCCAAACGATGGGAAAGAGAAGGATCTTCAGACGAAGAGGATATACCCCTAGCAGAACTTCAAAGACGTATAAGAGCTAAGAAGATCATGGACGATCAGCAGTATAAAAACGAGAGTGATCAGACCGTAGATTCAGAATCAGATGAGACCCCTGAGTCAAAACACTGTGATGAAAATAGTGGTCAAGACTTTGAAATACCCTTAGATAACCCAAATTTACACTTAGATGAAGATATGGAAATAGATGAAATAGTCCCTAAAGTAAAGTATTGGATTCAAACCAATCCCTAAACCGCGTAAACTAATCCCTAAACCCCGTAAGGAAAATAGCAAACAAAAGTCTGCTGAAGATTGTTTGGCTATAATGAAGGAATTAGCCAAAATGATAAACTAAATAAGCTATATCTTATCGTATTTGTAGATGAACATAATCTTGAATAAGCTTAGCTTTGTATATATTGCACGCTTTTAAAAAGGTATGACAGGATGGCCCCCTGTGACATTAAAACAGATAATGAGACGCGGATCCCGTGTTTCCCGCGACTCGTCACGGTATAAACACATCGAGGTAATGGGCCGGGTGAGACAGATAAACCGCGTTCCCATCACGGTAAACTCATTATCTACCTGTCCCCGCCACGGTAAAATTATCGATGGAAAAGTATCGTATACAAACGGGAGCTATCTCCCCGAATGACAAACAAAATTGTATGTTTATTTATATTTAATGACGATATTTAACCAGATTTTCACAGAGATTATAATCGAAATACTTGGAGTCTTTTTTACTATTTTTTTTTCATAGCTATTAAATAAATTATTAAAGTATTTAATTTAATACTTGTGCAGCAATTACAAATAAAATATTTTCGATTCCATTATCATATTTTAAGAAGGTCGTTAAAAAATAAATAATTTTAATTGACAATAAAATTATATACGTGTCAGCAGTGTGTTTGTGTTTTTATGCATATTAATTGGTCCGCCTACATTTGTTTTTTTGTTGAAGTCCATGCGTGTCAACTAATGATGAACAAGTGATGAAAAATTAGGGCTTCCTATAATTAGCAACCCGGTATTGGTAGTACGTTTGGTTCATTTCCTACAAGGTCTTCTACGTGTAAAGAACTTTATGTGAATTCACGTTTTAGTGATTTTTTGTTGCGTTACTTTAAATATGGCTCTTCGTTTGTCATTGCGCGAGGATTCCCACTTTTTAGTGCGTTACGTTTGCGACGATAATCTTCAAGTGCGAGGCCGTGTGTTTTTCAAGACTCAGTCTGACTTGAATATTCAGTGTGGAAATGAGTATGACGTTTAGTGGGGCCGACAAGAATTTGTGGTTTTACGGGGAAGGGGTATTAAATTAAGCTCATATTTTTGTAAAAATATTAATAGTCAATTATGAACTTGTATTTGTAATGAACTCTACACTTTTAAATTACAAAACGCAAATATCATGTTGGTTTTTTTTTATTTATACGTCGATTAATAAAGTGTCTGAACTGAATTAAAACAAATAGAGAGTAAGGAGGCTTATTGATACCCAGAGTTGCAAAAAATTATGTAATCGAAAGATATTGTGGGTATCCCTTGTCATGTTGTGGTGTACCAGCTACCGGCCGTGACAGAGGTTAGCGTTCGCTCGCGACCGAGTCCCTCACTCGTCTCTCTCTCTCTCTCTCTCTCTCTCTCTCTCTCTCTCTCTCTCTCTCTCTCTCTCTTGCACTAAACAGAATAACTAGATAATTATTTTGAGAAATAAATGTTGTTAAACCATATTCTTATGTTCTTAAACATTTCAAATGAATTAAGACCATGTTTTGAAAGTATTGCTGTTGATTTTTCATGCCGATAAAAAAAAAACATTTCAATAAATGTATTGATATCATTTTATGTGTGCATGTTGAATATGAACCTACTATACATATGTATACCAGTTTTTGTAACCTTACCCCCTCCCCCTCCCCACCCACACCCTCAAAGTTTTAAGACTGTCAAAGTAAACTTAATTTGACGTAAGTCCCAGTTGTTTTACACAAAGGTGTGAAATCATCGCACAGACAGGAAATCACTCTACGCTTGAGCGCACAGAATACACAGGTATGAGGCAGGTAGATAATCCGTGCAACGAGTGACCATTAAGAACTCTACATGCATATCAAACAATTTTACTAATAGTTATGATAAATAATTGATTCATTTCACTGCGTTCTTTAAACGCTAAACGTGTCTTAGATGTTCCTTCCCGCAAAAAAAAACTCCATTATAAACTAAACGAGAGAGGAAAAAACCCCCACAACGAATTAAACTTCCCAAACACGGTATATCAAGCATCACGAACATTGTAAAATCCTTGATTGTTAGACATACTTCTTATTTTTTTTTTATTAAAAATAAAACCTATAGAACGAAACTTTATCATGGAAGGAACATAGATTCAACCAAAGTGCACCAAATTCCTTTATGAATACTAATTTTATGAATATTTAATTTTAGATATTAGTATATTTCAAATATGTGTACGTTAAATTACGCCTAAACGCTCTCTCAGATTCTCTCTCTCTGTTTCTCTCTCTCTCTCTCTCTCTCTCTCTCTCTCTCTCTCTCTCTCTCTCTCTCTCTCTCTCTCTCTCTCCTCTTCTGTAAGATAGGAATGAGCAGTTGTACGATTAGACGAAGCCGTACACAATTTAGAGTTTTTCTTTTGTCTTGAATAGGTGTGAAACCCCCCAAGGGCATGTCGTTTTCTACTCCGGGTTTGTTAATCACTATACACAGGAAATGATCATGACTTAATATACACAAGAACGCATACTGATATAACACGTTATGATTCAATGTGCTTTAACGCAGCAACAACTTTATGTTAAATTTATTATTTAATAGAAAATTAGATTTGTTAATTTAATTCCCGACATCTGTTCATTTCTCAATTAAAGGACATACACATGTATTTACAGTTTACGGCGCTATGCGTGTAACTTATAAAATGAGAAGATAAAATTGCTCCGCATTGATACAATGTCATCTAAGGAAAATATTTAATTTTAAGATTGTTCTAAAAAGATTACAACTAATAGAAATAATAACTGAAATAAGCACATAAAAAAATCAAATAAAGAGATATGTGTTCTTATTTACACAACACAGAATTTACCAGCGTAATAATCGTTGTTATGTTGTAATTCTAATGTAGTTTCCAATTTAATGAAATTCTATTACATAAACCTTATTATTATTAATTTTATATTAATATGAATCACAACTGATTAACAATGTAGCTGTTATGCTTAAATCTGAAGTCGCATATTTCACGTTGATTTACGGGACCCACATGGCCTGTAATTTACAGTACAGGTAAAGTAACAATAACAAACAGCTGGAGTAACGGTAAATCACACCGTCGCGGTGTCATCACGGTTGCTTTCAATACCGCGATGGTGTATCGCGGGAATGATAAAAATACCGTGACGGTAACGCGGACCAATACGGGATCCTGTACTGTAGATGTACGCCGACTAGCAAACGCGGACATAGCACCTCGTTTATTTGTGTATATATATGCTGAGTTGAAGAGATTTAACATATACTCGAAATACATGAAACAGCGACTAAGTAAAGAAACTATGAGACTGATTTTTGTAGGTGATTTAAGATTATTGGTAAAAACAATCAAATATTGCGATCGACATCTTGAGTATGGGATAAGGTTGCTCGGGTTTTCATGGTTCATTGTCTTTACCCCATTTCATAATCAAAACGGTAATTTCCTTCATAATTTCATTTATAAAATTGACACATGCATTCTTTGAGATAATCTAACTGAGAAATACCCAGAAAAAGGACAAATTAATATTCCGGACAAACTAAAAGATATTAAAGTTTTCCCTATAAATATACTTATGGCGGAATTGTCAGTAACTAATTTGCAACCCATGAAATCATCGTCTTGGGTGGGAAGCCCCTGGTTTCATGTGTGTTTAACTTTGGCAGTAACAATAACAATAGGACTTTGTTTTAAGAAACGCATAACTATTAAAAAGTGGGGTGGTATATGCTGTGGTGGTTGCTGGTCAGGTTGTCGAAAAAGGGGTAGTGACAGAGATAAGAAAGGTTCTTCCAAAGACACTGTATTTTGTTGTGTGAATCCCGAGAAATGGACCTCTTGTGACACCATCGAACTTAAACCAATCCTGAGAAACATTAGGATCCAAGAGAAACCCCGACGGAGCGGAAGACTCGAAACTCGCAAAATAACCAATAGTACGGGGACAATTTCGACCGAACTAGCAGAACAATTACTTGGAGAGAAGAAAGATGAAGAATCTCCATGGGCCAAATATTATAGACCGGACCCAGAGCTGGCACGTAAATACCTGGAAGAGAAGGTCGCGATGTCTACGCAAGAGAGGAACGCAGGAGACGCTCCGCGAGAAGTCGCCTCGCCATCCACGCCGACCCTCTATCCACGGGTGCCGATGATGTATGAATAATAAAGCTGCAGCCGTGAAGAAATTGTTTATTCCTTATAAAGAAATTGTGAAATTTTGTGAAATTTATTAATGCAAAATGTGTAAAAAGTGCTAAATTTTCGTATTCGCTCTGGAGAACTACAGGAAGAAACCAATGGACTCCGAACCTATGAAGCTATTGTAAACGTATTATATTTGGCGTGTACGATATTTGGCGGAAAATAGTTTTTGAACAAGTTGGCGTGGATGTGAATTAGCGTATTCCTGAATGTGACTATTCTTATACATGTATGCATGGCATTTAGCGATGTACTTGATTTGGCGGACACTGACAAAAGCGCTAAATAGAATACACAGCCAAATGTAATACGTTTACAGTGTTACATTAACTCCACCCCTTAGAAGAAAGAGACATTTTGTGAACTTACAAGCATGCCTTGACTTTGTGTATATATATATATATGTGACATTAAGCTTAACCATACTTATTTCTTTGATGATGAATTGCGATTATCTTCAATTACGATTATTTTATCCTGTTCATTTTTATCATACTTTATTCATTATTGTTTTCATGATTGCAATGCGATATAATCAAACTATATTATTTTATGTATACATCCTGGTTATAGATTTGATGTTGTATATGAATGATGTTCCAAGCTGGAGGTGGAAACAACCTTTTAACGTAGGTGTTCTGACTGATATGTCACTAGGAAGTTCATCTGACCAAGGGGAGATCAAGGACGCGTTCCTATTCCGGGCGCCAGACATAAGAAATCTCCCTCGGGATATTTCTTTTGTTTGGGGGACGTATGTAAACAGATAGCCATGCTATGACCTTGAATTGTTACTATTACAAATTGGTCACTATGATACTTATGTATACATAGATACTGCGTAATGAATTGTGTTAATGATAACTAACAGAATGAACTATGTGACTCTTGTAGCACTGCGCAGTATTCTTAAATGATGTTATGCAACCAGGTGCAGAACACGGGCACAATAATATCCAAATTGAGAATTTTTAAGTCCTATTTGGCGATTCTGTGTCTGCATCGATAGCTCTGGTACTCTATATTGAGTCCTGTAATGCATATTCTATATAACCTTTGTAACCTTTTAGCCATGTATGAATGAATGTATTATGAGTATTATAATGCCTCATACCCAAGTTGGGGACTCCGAGACTCAGGACTCGGAGACTCAAATCCTGCATCCATACTCTTTGATAGGCAGTTCTGACAGTTTTGTTACTTTATTTAGAAATAAAATATAAGTTTGGAATTTGAACACTAAATGTTCACTCATGATCATCGTAGATGGGCCGATCTAGTCAGAACTGTCCTTCATAAGTAAAATGTTATATGTACTCGTGTAAAATGATGTTAAACAGATTTTTAATTTTTGGGCATATAATTTAGATCTTTGATTTAGGCTGCTTTTAATTAATGTAATTTTGACTATACGATCACGCTTATTACTAAACTGTTGGTGAAAGTACTGGACTTCGTGGTTACTGAGCTTGAGTCGCATCTCCAGGAGATAACTAAGGTGGGAGGCTTACATTTTTTACTTCTAAATTATCAAATATAGAAAGATAGATGGTTTTCATACTGCGTTTTAATCGCTTAATACGAGATTTTAACATGCATCAAACACTTTTAGTTTATTCTGACAGCGTGTCAAGGTCTCCTTTTTCATGTTTGGCCCATCGTCTTGCGTATTCCTCTACAGAATTCATAATATGTATGAAATTAGAATACCAGTTGAAAGATCGGGGTTCCCTAAATTATGGACCCTTAAGAATAAGTGATTTAAGGTCATCATTATTTACTATACTTACGTCATCAGTAATGAAATGTCCAGCAGGACTATAATTGAAGGGTGAAGAAGTACAAGAACATGTTGGAGGAGTACCTTTCAGATGCTCGATGTCGAGGCATTCCAGAGTTTTTTGGTAATTAAAAAGTTTGGAAGCAATGGTCCATGTATAATTGTAAGAAATAGAAGGAGTAGACTTCAACTTAAAATATGGTGGAATACAAGACTGGACCTTTTCGTGATTGAGGATATTGCTAATATTTACACGGTCAATGCCTCTGTTGTCATATTGAAGTTTAAAGAACAAATAAAGTTTTTGATCAGTTTCTTCTTCAAGTGGCGGTTTAAAAAGCCTATGGTTAGCAATATCCATAACCACCGAACCGCGTCTGTATTTGGGTATTGAAGAATAAAATATTGGCATTTCCTTTACTTTTTGAAGCATATTATTTAAAAGTTTCAAAAGGACAGAGTTAAGCTTGGTTCAGATGTGATGGAGACCTATCCCTTTATTTACATAAGGTAGAAGTGAATCAAAAGAGACATCGTGTATAATGGGTTTATTGTAAGACCGATGTCCATGGCTACGCTTACGTCTCCATGTATTGTTAAAAAGTCTCACGCCAATATGGAAAACACATGCATCTATAAACAAGATCAAACCTTTAATGAACACTACACACGTGCAAACACCACAATGCGCAAATCCCAGATAAGTCGTACCGCGACTCACTTAGGTAGCTCATACCATGTACATTCGTATACATTAAACAACATTACATAATGGCGCGGCCTCCTTTTATCTCTTCAAACAGAAAAAAATTAACACAGTGCCTGACATGTTAAAGTACACCAGAATTAAACTTAATTAGTCGGGTCGTACACAGAAAAGTGACGAAAGCACGTAGTCCTGCAGGTACTTGGGAGGACGACGCTCGCGTCTCGGCCTCAGTGCCGGCCCCGTTGGCTCATGTTGAGACGGGATCCTCTCGAGCTGATAAACGGGTTCAGGAGCCTCTGGGCTATGGTCAGTTGGTCCATTGTAGAGAGGTATCGACAACAGAGGTGGTACTGTGATTGGAGTATCGGGTGGTTCGTGTTGCTCATTTCCTTTGGAACTATCGGGATTTTCTGGGATAAAACAGAGATCTTCGGAATCTTCATCATTGGGAAGGCTTGAATGAGGTTTTGGATCCTGTATCTCACAAGGAACACGATAACATTCTGTAAGTTTCACTTTGTAAGAACTGGCACGTATTTGGCGACCAGTAAACTTTTTGATGTAACACCAGTCTCCATCAATAGCTGTTATGATATACCGGCTCCTTGCTTTAGATTTATCTCGGTTACAGTAAAGGTATACTAGGTTCCCGATCTGCAGTGGTTGCTGTTGTTGAGTTTTAAGGCTTTTCCACTTTGAAATGGCGCTCGACTGGTGATTGTTCTCACGATGGGCATGTTTGGAGGAAATAGCCTCTAGGTCTGACACTGGTATTTGTTCATTGGTGTATTGACTCCGTTGGGTCCACAACTCACGAGCTGAAAGTCCAATAAATCGAATGCGTGAGTTGAGTCTGGCAACAGCAATGGCTAACTTTAAGTCGGAAACAGGTCCTCCACCTGGTTCTTGTCGTAAGATTTCTTCTTCAAGTTCGCCTATAGCCTTCTCAGCAACTGGGTTTTTATTGGTGTTTTTCACTCGGCCAATTTCTAGGGAAACTTTGTACTTCCATAGGGTATCATCCTCACGGAGTCCTATGAAACCTGGGGCGGGATCCACGCGGATTATGGCAGGAGGTCCATCCAGAGGGCGCAACTCAAGAGCAAGGCGGAGAATAGCATCGCGTAAGGTGTCTCTTTTTTCATCAGTTATGAGGCAAGCAACTGTATATGAGGACACACATTCTCTCAGTACGAAGATGAGCTGGCAGTTTCTTTTGAGGACATCTGCACAGAAGTTAAGCCTATGGCTTCACTTGGGTCTTCAGAAGACTGGGGGATAAGCTGATCCGGGAATTTTTTCAAGGAGGCACATGTATGGCAAATGTCGCTTAATGACCAACTGCATCAAGTTTTTAGTGGGATAGTCAAGAGTGATATGTAGAGCAGTGAGTAGTCCTTCCAAAACTGATCTGGGTACAATGATTAACTCTTCCGTTGGTTGAAATGGATCTGTGCGTCGCACGACTAATAGACCATCTCTGGAAATGCTGGCAACACTGATATAACGCTTTACATCTTTAACGTTTGTGAGTTTTCGTGACGGTCGAGTTCCTTGTTTAAGGTGCGCATGAGTTCGTCTTAGGTCAGGACATTCTGATTGAATAGATAGCCAAGCGGACCGGGTTGTGAATGGTAGGTTGACCTTGCTGTTGATAATGTCTTGCAAGCACACAGCTCTTACAACAGAATCTTCTGTTTGCGCGATGAAGTTACATATCTGGCAGCTTGGTTCAGTAGATTCCAGAGCATTTCTGCTTGCAAAGTCGGAGGGAACATTAGCTGAGCCTGCGAGGTGTTGGATGCTGATTTGGTACCGGCTGGCCACAGATAGGAATGATGTACCCTTGGACTCGACGAGAACTCTCCACGGCGGAGCTTGTCGATTGCCTCTACACATGGTTTGCTGTCGGTAAGTACATGAGATTGTTTCAGTGACTGTACAATAAAGGGACTGAAATGTTTAATCGCCGCTGCTATGCTCAGTGCCTCTATTTCACACGGTAGCCATGTAACTTGATGTTTTCTGAGTTTTGCACTGAAGAATCCAGCAAGGTTCAATTTTCCCTCACGCATGGCATACATTGTTGCGCCTAGCCCTCGTCGACTTACGGAACCATCTGTTACGATCCAAAGTTCATCGGACGGAATTGGCAAGGTAATGGTTTTGTTTGACGACAACATGCTTTGGGCATTTAGGAAGTGTTGACGTAATTCCTCCGTCCATTGAATTCTGTCTTTAGATTGTAATCCTCCAATTGAACTTTCCAATGGATTTAGGATATCAGAGCAGTTAGGGATCACCCTTCCTAGGACTTTGTAGGCTCCAAGATATGACCTAAGTCCTTTCACTGTTTAAGGAATTTCACATGAGGATAGTGTAGATACTTTGTGTTTGCTGGCAGAAAGTTTTCCCTCGGTCCAGTTCCACCCTAGTATTGTAGTTGATTGTGGGCATATGATAGTTTTGGTAGGAGATAAATGAAGCCAACATTTTGCTAGGGCTTTGAGTACACATTCCCAATTGTGAAGAAGTTCATCTACTGTTTGTCCTCCACAGTATAGGTCATCAGCTAGCTTAGCTACATATCCATCTTGTAAGCAATCTCCCAACACCCTACACATTAGTTCCTCTAGGGCGGTTTCAGAGCCAGGCATGCCCATTGCGCATCTGGTGTACACACGTATTCCCCGGTATGGTGTGACTATGCCACAGTACTTTAATGACTGTTTTGATAGAAGAATCTGATGAAATGCGCTTGTTAAGTCCGAGACAATTATGTACTTCCAGCGTCCTATGTTGCGGAGAGTTGAATCTACGTCTGGCATGAGTGAAGGCTGAGGCTTACTGTAACGTCCCACATCTTCGAATGCTGTGACAAGTCTGTGACCGCCGTTTGGTTTTTGACAAGGAATGACGGGTTTAGATACTCGACAGATATGTCTACATCTTTCGGTTTTCTGAGAATACCCATGGCTTCAAGATCATCACATTTTTGTTGGAGTTCTTGCAATTGGGTTCTGGAGTACTGTGGTAGTCTTCCTTTCCGCTGTGGGGGTTGAACTGGGCCCATGTTTATCTGACATTCAAATTTCCCAGCCGCTCCATTATATCCTAGGAAATGTGGATCAAATATGGAATCATATTTTGTGAGTAGATGGCGAAATTTCTGCTGATCAGATGAAGTCCGGATATTGTCTGGGTCAATGCTAACAGTGCTAGAGTGGTAGTCTGTGGCTTTGACTGCTTTGACTGTGTCAAGAGGGTAATGAATGATGGTACCATCTCCGATTGTTACTTGGACTTTGGAGGGACGTATGCCGACATCATTGCGCTTCATGAAGGGCATTCCTGCCAAAATGTCCACATCTAAATCGTTAACAACAAGGGCATCAAGGTGGAGTAATTTATCACCTTGTAATAAGGTGAGATGTACTTCTCCGACGCTATCAAGGGGGGGGGGGGGGGGTCAGACCATCTGCTTGAAGAGCGTGCTGGGTAGTCTGTCTAATTGGGGCACCAATACTCTCTGCAAGTGTAGTTCTTATCATGTTGATCGCTGCACCTGAGTCGATAGTCAAATAAACTGGATGATGTTCATAGAAAGCTTTAATTTGGGCAGACCTGATAGTGCTCACTCGACGAGTAGACGGAATGGTTGACGAGTCTTCATCTTCTTGTGTTGGAAGTTCGTAGAAGGTTGATACAAACAACTCACTATCTGACTCCGTCTCCTGGACTAGGCGTATTGACTTGGTCATGAAACGTTTGTCCTCCTCCGGTAAGTATTTTCACATACTAAGGTAGTGGTCGTATCAAATGCGGCCTGCTTGCTTACACAGTAGACACTCTCGTTTTGGGGTCGAGGCAAGTGGCTTTCTTGTTGACACTTTCGGCTGTTTCACAAACGCTGTTCGTAAGACCTTGGATTTATGGGACGCATGTATTTCGTCTAGAAGACTGTCAAAGGCCTGTGATATTTCTGGTTTGATGGAAGCCAGTGTTTTAGAGCGAATTTCTGTCCCATAGCGTTGTTTTACTAATGCTGGGAGGTCCTTGTTTATAAGGCGAAGCCAGATGAGTATAACTAGGTTTTCCAGTGTTGGAGAAAGCTCCTCTTCATTTTCCGGTATTTCACCATGTTGGCTTATGTTTCCATTTGGGGTGAGGAGATTATCTTCCACGAAACTCATGAGACGCTGGAATAAATCTTCAGGTCTTTCTCCTGCTTCCAGATGAATATTGTCGAAATCCAGAAAATGGCTTCCACTGGACTGAAATCCGTAGTGCTGCCTGATAGATTGCCATATGGAATTAACCGAAGTAGAATTTTTCACAATAGTGTTTCTTGATACCACAGGACAGAAGTTGGCGATTTGCCCAAGCAATAACTCAAGATGAGTGACCTTTTGCTCTGCTGTGCGTCTAATATTCTCCGCAACGTCTTCACCGTCATTTTGTTGTCCTCGTAGCCTCGTGGCAGGTGTTTTCTTTAACCATGTGAAACCATCAACTAGGAATGGTGCGAAATTTGCATCCAACGAAAGAGTATACTGTAGGTTTTGACGCCATGCCTCATTCTTTGTTAGGGGCCATTGTTTTGGAGCACGTGTTGCAGCCATAGTTAGTATGATGTGTATTTTGTTAAAGGTTATGACGTACACAGTTAGTTTGTAACTGAGTTGTTTACCGCACTTTCGCTTTGACGCTTAATGTTTACTCTCATTTGCAATGTTAATGAATATTCCAATCTTCGAAGTTAGGGAAAGATGTACCGCTGCCACCACGCCAATATGGAAAACACATGCATCTATAAACAAGATCAAACCTTTAATGAACACTACACACGTGCAAACACCACAATGCGCAAATCCCAGATAAGTCGTACCGCGACTCACTTAGGTAGCTCATACCATGTACATTCGTATACATTAAACAACATTACATAATGGCGTCATGACATTTACATTGTTACACTGTGGACTTAAAAGATTCCATACACTATCGACATTGTCAATGCAACCGTAAGAAAATGCTGTGCCTAGTTTTCTGATCCAGAATTCTTCTCGTTGTCTACGGAAAGGTATACTTAGTGATGGACTATTAGTATGATGATAAATTTTCTCCAGAATTCTAACTTTCATTGACAAAATTGAATGATCGGGTGAATTGAATTGCTTGTACAGAAGCTGTTGGCCACCGTTGTTTACTTGAATCGATGTCCCGATATATCAGATGATTTTTAACAAAAAAATCAACGTTTAGGATATCATGATTGGGAATGAAAAACGATTTTTTAAATCCCAAATCAAGCACTCCATGTAAAGTATTGAAAGCGGACCGTCTCTTTTCGTATTGTCTGTCCCACATTTTGTATATTCCAAATAAAAAAGACATTAGAAGTGCATATATAGATATAGATATATAGATTAGTTATTCCTAAAAAAGCAAAATTACTCAGTTTACCGACGAATTGGAGGACGTCAACAAATGTACACACGAATTAAAAGGTGTAATTTAAAACGGCTGAATTTGAAATTAAGGAAATAACATGTAATGGAAGTGTATGATTACTGGAAACAATAAGCTCGACTGATGGAACAGCCATTTGGCATAAACGTATTACAAGGGTAAAGCATCTTGGACGAAAATAGTTGATAATGAATATGTACTGTATACAGGGAAATTTTCGCCCCTCGTTGTCAGCGGGCGAATTTAAGACTGGGCGAATTCCAAGACCATCAAATTATCTCTCTTTTAACACAACTGTGTCTGGGCGAATTCAAGATGGGGCGAAACTGTTTGCAAGTGTAGAAGGGCGAACATTACCAGGGGCGAAAATAACACTGCATACAGAATTTGCGACTTTGGCTAGTGCTCTTGTATTTGGAGTGCAGGCCAGTGCAGTATCTAATTGTTATTACTGTCACTTGGAACACGCGGAGCGATATGGGATGGCATTATATGACGCTGTATTCAAATAAAACAGCCGGCATCACCGAAAAGGTTTTGTTGCAGACGAAATTGTGAGCTTCACCTTTTTTTATTAATATTTTGCAAATCAATTTATGTGAAATATTTATACTTCAAGCTTATTTTACTTTAAATTTCTATATTTGTATAGATATATTAGATTTCGTCAACAAATTAGAAGTCCTAGCCTCACATTTTATTTACAGTGTTTATTTTGGAAATTCCCTTTCTTTAATAGTGCTAGATTGGAACAAGAAATATATATCAAGCTATATTTTGTAAAACAGGTATCAGCAGAATTTTATACCAATTAGAAACGTCAGTATCAAATCAAACTAATAAATATTTAATAATTCGAAACTCATCACACATACGGTTTAAATAATCTCTTTAAACGAGGCTTCCTATAACAAATCGGGAAACCATGAGCAATTATAAGACTTTTAAGCGCCACCAAGTGAGAAGGCTAACCTCTCGTATTCTAACAATTACAAGATCAGGGTATCTTTTCTTATATTGATCGAATGTGTAGCAAAAGAGGTCAGATAGAAATTATGACCCAAAATCAGGACAAATTGCAAAATTTCACAAATATCAGAAAAGCATACTGAAGGAACGTTGCTGAACATATAACTGAACATGTCAGGATCATTCAAACATTTATTTAACTTTAAGATATAAATAAAAATATTTACATTTCATTCGCAACTGGCCTTTAAAACAAGAAACACCAAGCGAACAAAATAAAAGCGGACTTATGGTTCAGTTGGGGTCCGCTTTTAGTTAGGTTATGTCTGGTTGGTCCTCTACATCACATCATTTTACAGAAATTGATAACTTTAGAGTATGCACCCAATACTAGTACAAATGCATTTTGTTCAAAGGAATACTTTTTATCAAGCCAATATTTCAGAAAATTAGTCGTTGAAACAATATCACAGAATGTATTTAGTACTTAATCAATAAATTAACTAAAGCATTCTATATCTTTCTTTATCACAAAATACACATAACTAAATTTATTCATTACATGTATTTTTCATTAATTATTAAATGGTATTTCTAAATCACTTAGCACATTCAACTCATTATCATTAATTACATGCATGTACCTTTGTCTTGTGCCTGCAATCCAGCCAAGTGCTCAATCAGTAAAAAGGTACATGTACATCGATGCTAAAATCCGGGCATCATGGCAAACCGTGTATTTGCGAGAGCTGTGTTACAGGTCTTTCTATACCCAATACTTTTTACCAGCTTGTCTCTCTCTCTCTCTCTCTCTCTCTCTCTCTCTCTCTCTCTCTCTCTCTCTCTCTCTCTCTCCAGTTATTCAGATTAGTAGCTACAAAATGTAGCTATATCATTGTGCAATGTTAGGAATCTGACCGTTTAAAGGTTATTTTATGGCTCCATCCACTTTGATTCTTCAATTAATGTTAAATTAAAGTTCCTCTCTGAACTTGTATTTGTCGCTGCATTTATAGGTCTAATAATATTACATGTCTACGATGGGCTGACTTGCATCACCACAAGAGGTTTTGAATGCATTCAGTGTCAGTTTACGTGGGAAGCGGAGTTTTAAGACTACGGAGATTGAGACAGTTAATTGTTAGCCAGTTTAATGCAATAACAGGCACTTGAAAATTCAGACGTAATGCATGACTCTAATAAACCTTTTTGCAGCACAAAAACATTACGTTTTCGAGAAATACATACAATATTCACTCATTATGAAAATAATAAACATGTTTTATTGGAACTTTCATCACCAAGGTATCACAAAGATTTTTTATTGATATAACAAGAGTAAATAATAAATGATTTATAAAACAGCATAGATAATTTTTGTTGATAAAATTTTTTTCAACTGTGCGTGGATGCTGTAAAATTTACCCAGCGCAATTAAACTCGCACGATGTCTACCTTCTTTGAGATCAATAATTTTAAGAGGTTCTGTTTTTTTACCAACTGAATACGTTAAAATGCTGTTTGATTAAGGTCGAGATCTAGTAGATGATTCCGGAGTGTCTTTCTGGTGCTAGAACCATTTTGACGTTATAATTGACTTGTTAAAATCTTTCCCCCGTATTAACAGCTTCAAAGGATTTATGTAAAAAATAAAACAGTTTCTTGACATTCTATATTAAATCATGAAAAGAGTTATCCCGGAAGCTATGTTCAATTTGACATTATTTAATAGGGGAGGTCAAGAGCTGGATTTAGGCCGGTTTAGGAGAGACTGTATACATTTTAGATTTATTTCATTAGTCAAAAATGGACAAAACTCCGAATTTTGTTACTTATCTCCATCATATAACATAGAAATTGACAGTTTAAAACATGATTTTCATTGTTTTTACCAAAACATTAAGCCCTGGTACACCCGTTCAAACAAAGTTATTGTTATGAAGCATCATTAAAAGAATTGATATCCTTAATTTTTTTAAACCTTTCATTTACTAGATCTTGACCTTAAATGCAAATTCAGATCATATATAGTTTTCCAAATAAGGATTTAAAGAAAAGTAGACATAGAAGAAAATTTAAATCGGCTGAATAACAATTTCGTTTGAAAAAAAGTGATTTTATTAATGGTTAAGGTCAAAATTGATGCTAAAATAACAAAGGCATGCTGCTTTAAAGGTCTTGGTATAGGTAGGGGTATATATACATAGTTTTACTCGCAAAACACATTCACCGCTCCAAATAACTCCCAGAAAAGACATGTAAGATTCATAACATTTTAATTTCATTAGGGAGCATACAAATAAAGCTGTATAATATGGTGCCAAAGTTTTCTACGACATATCCAGCTCACCACCATTTTTACCCCTGAGTGGAGAAAGTACACAATAAAGTAACTTGCTTAATATTGCAATGAGAACAAAGAGTTTATGTAGCGACCAACCAGATCCCAACCAGAGGCCGCCGTGTCCAATTCAGTCTACGTAATCAACTGCGCCTTTACTCGTAAAAGTGAATTTTTCAAGATTGGAATTTCACAATGGTTAGGCAATTCATAGACAAAATATTTATAAAAATGTCTCTGGCTATAATTATTTAAATATCATAACTTTTGCTCTTTTAAAATGAATGGCTTGAGTGTTTGGCATAAAAGACCGCACAAATATGGCTCTGACGTAATGCAAAATCATAGGCTACAATAGGCGTTGTCCCTTGGTGCCCTATGTGGTCAGGCCACCAAAGTACACTTTCCACTCCTCTAATAAAATTTATATTTCCACTTACTGTCCTGCCTTGATAATACATATCAAATTTATAATTATATAGTATTTCTACATATGATTTTATATGGAATACAAATACATTTTGTGGGCTATATATAATGTGTGTAACAACTGTTAATGATATAACGCCGCTTAATGATATAAAGAGCATTAAGCGTTGCAATTGCAACGCTTAATGCTATAAAGTCTTGCATTACAAATGTAACAGTTGACATGTCCAACTGTTAATGATAAATCGCCGCTTAATGATAGAAGAGTATCATTAAGCGTCACAAATGCACAGCATTCATTCTTAATGAAAGAAGCAAATGTAGACACCCTCAAACGCTAATGATACAAACTTTATATCATTTTTAAAGCATTGCAGTAGCACCCTTTAACGATACAAAATTGTAAAAATGAATGAAATTAAATCTTTTCATTTTCTTCAATTTGCTCAACAATCATAATTTTAGTTTTTAAGATCATCTCTATGTAAAATAGGAGTTCCGGCACGCATAGTCACCTATTATTGCATGCATAAATACATATTGATATAATAAGAAGCTAGATACCATAAATTTGTTGCTAAGAGCTACCGTTGCCATGGTAACGGAGACCAAAGATAAAAAAAAAATGGCAAATCTTATCAAATTTAAAGCAATATAAGCTGCAATTTTCATGCTGAATTTTTTTTTACGAACATGATATTTCTACTAAAATGACAAAAAATATCATGGTTTTTTAATTTCTTTTAGTCATATTTTTTTAGAAAAAGCCGTTAAGAAGCTTTTATTGGAGCAAAATTGAATTTTTGTCGTCCTGTACGGCATTGGCATTAAACGGTCACAATTGTGACTTAAGGATGACGTTTACTCAGAATGAAGAAATATTCCACTGATGATAATGAAAACCCATCTATTGTATGTTATAGACCTTTGATTGAAGTGTTATTTTTCACTTTCAAAAAAGTAGGTCAATGACCTACTTTTTTAATTAATGGCCATTGAATATATTTTAAAAATTTTAAAAAAAATCCAATAAAATTTTACACCTCGATTGAGAATTTCTTAATAGTGAAAATATTAGAAATAATTAAACACTTTAAAAAATGAGATACAGTTTATGAATGGTAGTGGCACTATATAGATATAAAGCATTTAAATTTCAGCTACAATATTTGAAAATAATACAGCCAGAATTTCCTCTATCAGTTTGCAAATTACCCATTTTTGATCCAATTTTACAAAAAAATTGAGTGATGATAACACGAAAACATTTATAGTGATAAACTACGTATATTGACCTTATTATGTTGACATAAAATTTATATGAGGTCAATGATCAAAATTTTGAGATATGGTGTCTTATATCGTTTTTATGCATTTTTTAATATTTTTGCAATTCGTGCCATACGATAATTTTAATGAATAAGTGAGGTAAACCTAACAGAAAATATTCAAAATTATAAAGACTAAAATATAATAGAGTACTGCCAAAAATGTTTGAGCGGAAAACAAAATCTGCAAAATTTAGTCCGAATTGTCTCTGTTTGGCTAAAAGTCAATTTTTTGTTTGAACCTAATTCCATAATAAAGTAGAAATATCGAATGTTATGTCAATAATAATTCATTTCATAAATAATTTTTGTGTTTAGAACAAATTTTACTCATGACATTGAACTTTATAACAATCCGAATTAAAGAACTCAAACCCTGAGTAAACAACACCCTTAAAGTTTTTGTTTACAAAAATTATCGACGATTTTGATGTTCAAACACCAACAGCGGAAAGATTTCTTTCTCGATTGGTTAGAATTTTGTACCATTTGAAAGCTTAACCATTCCTTTGTGATTTAGACCCAAAAGAAATTTCAATAAACATTTTATGAGCGAGTTTGAAGGAAAATTAAAGACCTTAGCTTTTCCGTGTGAACTAAACTCTGCTCCGCGTTCTGCAGAGTCCTCCGCGTTCGGAAGAGCCGTATGATGGGGATGATTTACCAATAAAAAGGATCCTTTAAAACACTAAAGTAAGCAACATATGCTGACGTAAAATAAACTGTACTTATCTGAACTTTTGCTGAAATATGACGTCATTTCCTTCCCCGAAGTTATCCGACAATTTACGAGAACTGTCGAGAGCAAAAGAAAGTTAAGTATGACGTCACAGTGATCTTGCGCTATATTTCCCGCGATAAATTGAGAGATGGATCAAACATCTGTACTAGGTGTTACGCGTAGTAGATACTCGATATTTCGGTGTTAACAGCGACTCCTCGGCTCACGGATTAGTTTTGTTTTGATATATTTTTTTGCTTCGTCAAGAGGATGATACACATTTAAGTTCCATGCTTAATTTACTGTCAATATTGATCCAATGATCGTATATGCATACGTAATGTATGTGACTAAAACAATAAAACATTCTATTTTTTTTTAGAACCACATGCACCCACATTTTGTGATAAATAAATACATAAAAAGAGAATAAAAATAAACAGTTCAAATATCTGCTTGTTTGTTGCATGTGGTCAAAGTTATAATATTGGGATATCACATATATAAAAGGAGGAAGGCATATGGTTACAACGCATATATAGCATAGGAAATTTAAAAAACAAAATTAAAAACAAAATCGAATTAACAGAGGAAATTAATTAAATCTCTGATAACTATAAGGAACAAAAAGAGAAATAACACTGTCAAGATGTTGTAGATGGGACAATAGGAATAAATGTTTATAACTTCGGGTTCTTTGCGGTGGTAAACCTAAGTTTTAGGTTAAGGGAAGTCCACGGGATGCATTTAACAATGATGAGAGAAGTGTATAGTTCCTTCTGCGCTCGCCACAACGGTCACACCGTAAAACATATTATAAAAAAATAATTTTTAATTTTTTTTTAATTTACGCTTAAAAATATTTGCTTATCATATTAAAGGAACATGGAGTTGCTCCCCCCCCCCCACCTCGGGATGGGGAGCATGTAATAAATGGAAGTGAAAATAAAGAAACCATTGAACTGCTAAAGAACTGCAGGATTAGAACTTTCATGATTTTGAGAATTATCCTTTTTTTTCTTTTTGCTTGTAAAGATTTTTTGGATGAGGCTGCCATCCACCCCCACCCCCTTTAAAAAAACGATGCTACGTGTACGTTCCTGGAAATTAACGTTACCGTAATTATAGTGAATAAAATAAATGTGAGCATTTATCCCAATGAGTGCAAGTTACAACTGTTTCCTATATCTGAAGAAATGTCATCATTCTTTAAATAGCTTTGCAAGATTTTGAGAGGATTTTGATAAATTCAGTAGATTTACAACAACTTCAGTTAGAGTAATTTCCCCTTATTGTGACGTCAAGTTCACGTCGGTTTAGTGTCGTCTGACTCTTTAAAACTTCCCTGAGAAATAAAAGTACGCAAAGTATACTGTTTAATTTACTTGTGGTGGTTTTTGCTTATGTTTATTTTAGAGTTATTCCCCTTTGACCCGACCGGGCGTGGTATGCGCGTGCCGGGACTGTAGAGCCCGACCGGTCCGGGTGTTTTTAGTCAGTCTTTAACTTTATTATATCAGATACAGACGTACTTTCGGGGATTGGGGCTAAATTTCATATCCAACTTTTATTAACGGTAAATATCACACTCCCTTGGCTATTTATATGATACTGTTTCATACCTGTTACGTATGTCTGTTATTTATTACCGAATATAATTTCTAAACACTGAATATACTCGATATCCTTCTGAACTCGGAACACATACATATGTACGGGACTTAACCCTAGACGGTCCCGTTACATAAATATTTGGGGGCTCGTTCCGAGGATAATTGAGCTATTTTTCAGTGTTTTACAGAGTGTTACGGTTTTTGTTAATTTGTAAACAATGTCAATGTGGGAAGGGATTTTAGCATTGCTGCGGTTTTTTCTTCCAAGGTATAGTTACGATGACAAATCCTCTACATTTGAGGATCGTCGTCTGACTACACATGTGTGCCGCAGAATAAACGCATCGTGTCGAAATGTACTAGATACTCGCCAAACTTATCGAAAGCAACGGAAGTTTACATTTGAATGACGTAAATTCTCCGTATAATCACTGAGATATTCCGAAAGCATATGATAAGTCTAGAGAGAGCAAAAAATCCGCGAAAAGATATTCCTCTTGGTTTATCGTATGCTTTCGGATCGCCTCAATGATTACATGGAGAGTTTTTATCAACTTCCGTTGCTTTCGATAAGTTTGGCGAGTATCTAGTACATTTCGACACGATGCGCTTATTCTGTGGGACACATGTGTAGTCAGACGAAAGGGATAAGTAATTTGATCATTTTCCAACCTAGATCTCGTCAGAAATCGTTGGAAAAATTGGAGAACTTGTTTAAATCATAGCGTGAACCGAGGACCCCCTATAAATCCAAGATGGCGAGTGTCGCCCCTTTACTTTTTTTAATGTACATTGAATACACTTTTTTAACATGATTGAAACAGGGGTTTTTGGTGAATATTTTTAATGCAATAGACAGAAATACATTGAAGATTACTAATTTTAATCATTTTAGTCCTTGGGAACGAATAATAAAAAAACTTCCACTATCCGACAACCGAGCCCCTGTGAACTTACTTGCCAGCGACTCAGCATACGACACGCTTCAAACCTCGTTTTTTCAAAGTCTATCGATTAATCGTGGAGATCAATCGGAGAAATCAGTTCCAAAATGTGTTAACAAATCCGATTATGAGTGTAAATTGCCGAATTACAGTCCATGTTACGCGAAAAATGTGTATTTCACACCAACAAACACAAAACGTATAATTAGATCTCCGGATCCCGTGACCCACAAATATGAAACTATGGAGGACAGTTTGGGTACAAATTTTCGCGATTCGCGGGAATTTAAACAGCGAAATTTTGCTGTGCATTCATCGGAAAATGAAAGTATGAGACCTGAATTTGGTTTAGATAGGGATTCTGAAATGAAATTAAATTTTTATGATAGATCTGATGATTTTTCAGACTTTACCAAACCAGCAAAAAGGTTTCGAAAGCACAAAGACCCTGATGTTTACAATGGGGAAAACGTAGAATGACCCGATTATTTATGCCACTTTGAGCAAGTGTCGCTTTGGAATGAATGGACAGATTGTGAAAAGGCTACTCAGCTGGCCATGTGTCTTCGAGGACGAGCTCAAAGAGTTCTAAGTGAACTCACGAATCGCGAACTAAATAACTACGTTGAGCTTAAAAGCGCGCTTACACAAAGATTCTGTCCACTCGAGCGTGAAGCCGCATACATGTGCGATTTTAGAAACCGACGTATAAAGTTTGGCGAATCAGTAGCGGATTACGGGTACACGTTAAGACGACTAGCTAGTCGTGCGTTTCCATCCTTTCCACTTGAGATGCGCGAAGGTCTGACAGTTGAGCAATTTGTTAATGGGTTAGGGTCTCAAGAGTTAAAGCGATACGTGCAATTTTCGCACCCAAAATCATTAGATCGCGCGATTTCTTTAGCCCTGGAGTTTGAATCATTTGAAGGATCGCAGGATGCGTTAAGGAAACCGAGAGACACTGATAAACTGCAACAGCGGCAGTGCAGCGCTTTAATCTCTCCGGAAAGAAATGATTCTGGTAATCATAAAAACAGTGAAGATCTAGAGAAATCAATTGAACGAATAGTTCAAAAGACACTTTCTATGTATGTAGATAAAAAACCAGAGAATCAATCCAGGCGATTTGTGGGATCAAGAAATGTTAAATGCTATACATGTAAACAGAGTGGCCACATTAGCAAAAATTGCCCTTATAATCAGGGCAACGAAAGACAAAGTAGATTAGAGACCGGAAGCGGAAATGACATTAGTCATTTAAACGAGAACGGGCTGCGCTCACGGCCACAAGCCCAGCCCCACAAGAGTCAATAAACAAAGAAGAAAATAGGCCAACTAAAAATGTTCCTGTTCGATTGAATTCTATTTCAAAGAGTTGTTGGTTTATGGAAGTTAAACTTTATTCGAGAAAGGTTTGTTTCTTGGTTGATACTGGTTCATCTCTGAGTTTAGTGTCAGAGAACATATTTGAGTCACTTCCCGAGTATCTTATTTTAGAGGAGTTAGATACAAGTTTAACAACTGCGGACGGAGACTTGCTTTCAGTGCAAGGGAAAACAAATGTCACATTATCATTTGGAGGTCATGAGTTTAATACGTCTGTCGTAGTAGCTAAACTCGGAGGTTTATCTGGAATCATTGGACTAGACTTCTTAGTGAAGTATAATGTTTTGATAGATGCGAGCAATGAGATCTTATATTCGCATCATTTTGGTGAAGTTCCTTTACTTAGGGAAGACTGTCTGCACAGCAGGTGCGCTCGTGTTCATTTGGCAGAAACAGTTAGTGTGCCCGGAAGTAGCGAAATGTTCGTTCAGGGCAAGATAACTGATGAATTTCCCTCTGATATAGATGCTTTAATTGAACCAGAACTCGATGATAAAATACGGAATCGTATACTGATGGCAAAATCAGATGTGAAAACAAATGGATCGAACGTTACATTTTCAGTATTTAACCCCACAAAGGAGACAATCATTCTTAAAAAGAATGCGAGGGTGGCCTCATTACAAACTATCGACTCTGTATGGGATTGCAAACACATGCAAAACAAAGAAATCCACCTAAAATCTGTAGATGCTGAAACGTTACCAGAGCATGTAAGACCATTGCTTGACAAAGTTTCAACAAATTTGACAGAATACCAATCTAAAATGTTAAAGAGCGTATTGATTCAGTACTCAGATGTTTTTATAGAACCTGATGGTTCTCTAGGGCGCACCGATTTAGTGAAACACAGTATCAATACGGGGGACGCAAGACCTATCAAATTGCCTCCCAGACGCCTCCCGATCCACCAGAAAAAATTAGCCGAACAAGATATTGACAAGATGCTGATAGAGGATGTCATTGAACCCAGTAATTCCCCTTGGGCAGCACCTATAGTACTCGTTGAAAAGCGAGACGGGACGACTCGTTTCTGTGTGGATTACATATTGCATATTGTATAAAACCCTCTCGAGATCCCAAATGGGATACTGTACCACCTATCGGGAGTTGTTGGCGGTCGTGACATTTGTAAAGCAGTTTAGACACTACTTATATGGTCGACCATTTCTGTTACGAATAGATCATGCGTCCCTAATCTGGTTAAAAAATTTCAAAGAGCCAGAGGGCTTATTGGCGCGCTGGATTTCTCTTTTAGAAACCTATGACTTCACTATTGAACATCGTAAGGGCAGTCACCATGGAAATGCTGATGGACTATCCAGAAGGCCCCGGAAACGTTGTAAGAGAGAGAACTGCCGCCAATGCTCCGATGGGACAGAATGTTCTTTCAATGCTCTGACAGAGAGAGCCAAGTAAAAGGTTTCCTGCTAGAGTGTACAGAACGTCCCAAAGTCAATACTTCTAATCCTACAGTTAACTGTCTTCTTCGACAGTGGGATAGATTAACTATAGTTAATAACATACTTTACAGGAAGTGGGAAAAGGACAACAAAGAAATAGTTCTTCAGCTAGTTGCACCGAAATCTCTTAGGAGGGAGATCATGTGCCTATTGCACAATAATCGCACCTCGGGTCACTTGGGACGAGAAAAGACTATGCAGTCAATAAAAAGTAGATTCTACTGGCCTGGTATGTCAGATGACATTGGCCGTTGGTGTCAATCATGCCAACCGTGTGCTAAAAAGAAACCAGGACCCGGACTAGGAAAAAACCCCATGCAGCATGTAACTGTAACTGAACCACTTGAGTGCATTGCAATCGACATAGTTGGTCCTTTACCAATAACTGGTAATGACAACCAGTACATAATGGTAATTGGAGATTATTTCTCCAAATGGAAGGAGGCTTTTGCGTTACCTGATCATACTGCTCAGACCGTGGCAGACAAATTGGTAACAGAATTTATATGGAAATTTGGAGCACCCTACCGCATTCATACGGACCAAGGAAGGGAGTTCGAGTTTGAATTATTTTATGAGATCTGCTTACTACTAGGAATTGCAAAATCACGTACTACGCCATACCATCCCCAATCTGATGGTATGATCGAAAGGTTTATTCGCACTTTACAACAAATGCTGGCCATTTTTGTAGATGAGAACAGAACAAACTGGGAAGACCACTTACCATATCTGATGATGGCGTACCGTGCAACTGTCCATGAAAGTACTAAATGTACAAATTTTGTAATGCTTGGGAAAGAAATAACTCTTCCAATTGACGTCATAGCTAGATCACCCCCTATGCAACATCAACACGAAGGATGTTACAGTCCTTATGTAGAATTGGTGCGGAACTCAATGGAAATGTCATTTTCCATAGTTCATGAGAACTTGAAGTCAAGTTTCTAAAGACAAAAGAGGTATTATGATACCAAGTTAAAATCTCGAGCTTTTTCACCAGGTGACTTAGTATGGCGATGGTATCCTCCCAAGGCACAACAAAAACTAGGCTCCGGATGGACTGGACCATATGCCGTCGTACGAAAGTTGTCCGACATAACATACGAAATTGAAAATTCATCTACTGGGAAAACATATGTGGTTCATGTTGACCACCTGAAAAAGCTCATAGGCGACGGGATATCAGAAAATCAGTACATTTCTGATTCGGATGAATCGGTAGATATTGAGCCTGAAAATGAATCAGATATGAACTCCGACGAAGAAGGTGACAACGATAATGCTCTACGAGCATCTCTTCACTCCCAGCCTAGCTCACCCTTGCAATCTGTTAAACAGTCTCGGAGAGGAAGGCTTATCAAGCCTGTTTCCAGATATTCTCCTTAAATTCAAAATAAAATATTTTTTAAGGGGGGGGGGTGGGTGTTATTTGTTTGTTATTTAAACTAAATAAATATTTACTAGTATATAAACGTAATTAGTTCACTGTTGTTAAAAAGAAAATCAACTGGTGGAGTTATATGTCTATGTAAGACATAGGTGTGTCGGTAAAGGACATGAGTAGTACTGGACCTGGATTCCTAACGGTGGAATGGGTGACATGTACTTTCACCATGGGTTTTGATTTCGGTGACTTGTCTACCCTGCCCACATGTGTTGTATTCTACTACAGCGCGCGTAGTGTAGAATAGTTTTGTTAGGATTTGTACTCTTTAGGTCATTGGGTGGCTGTTGTCCATTTGTCATATATGTATAACTCTGGATAGTTTATTTTTCCCAGCATGTAAAATGTTACATGAATAAATTCTATAAATTCTAAGTAAATTAATTACAGATGGGAGACGATTTTCTGGACTTGTTTGCAGACATTGAAGAAGTAAATGAAGTGTTACGCCAATGCGAAACGGAATTCCTTGAGGTGAAGATTGACCCCAGAGGCACGGCTTGTCCTGTGAGCAGATGCAATGGGATAATGTTTCCCACCAAGACACAGGATACAGGCAAGGAAGTTCTTGTGCCCGGTGGCTGGTTGTTTGGCAGAGTGCCGCCGCAAGTCCGACATGAAAACTCACCTGAGGACCAAGCATGAGAAGGATCCGCAACGCCTGGAGGCCATATTGCTAAAATGTCAGTCGGTGGTGAGGGAGAATAAGGGTTACATCGACCCAGGACTCTTTATTTTCAAGGGTGCCTCAGCCACCGAGGGGACAAAGACTGTCCTCCCGACAGTGCAGGAGATTGCGGAGACGGTTCAAAGTGACAAGGACCGGACAGAGACCAACAAAGACCGGACAGGGAGCGACCAGGACCAGCCTTTAATCAAGCGGCAGAGGATTTCACTGGAGGAATACCGTGATAGAAACACTGCCAAGAAGGAAGATTCAGGGACCTCCATGGCAACCCAGACTTCCTGGAGGGACTATCCAAGCTTGTGTATCCCTGCCCTGCCAAACACCAGAGAGGAACTACAAAGCTGTCTGGCGTGGATGTGTAACAGTATGGATCAACTTGGCAGGGCAAGGGAGATCGCGAAGAGGAAACTCGCCGACCTAGAGGGAGGAGAACTACATCGTGAGAGAGAGGCCAGGAGGTTGCTGGAAAACTAGAGAAAGAACTACAGATGTTGAAGGAGAGGGACGCTCTTTTTCTTGAGGAATAGACTATAGTGAATTGACTTTAAGTGAAGTGAACACTCTATTTTTAAATTGTTTATTAATTTAATATACATATTGTTTGTACATGTATATTAATATATATTTAATAATTGATATTATGACTTGTTTGAATATTTAACTTGAAAAATGCTGTTTCTATTGTAATTGTATGTAACATGTTGATATGTATTGTAATTTATTATTGTTTTTGACTAATGTGGAATCCACATTAGGTCTTAAGGGAGGGGGAGTGTGGTGGTTTTTGCTTATGTTTATTTTAGAGTTATTCCCCTTTGACCCGACCGGGCGTGGTATGCGCGTGCCGGGACTGTAGAGCCCGACCGGTCCGGGTGTTTTTAGTCAGTCTTTAACTTTATTATATCAGATACAGACGTACTTTCGGGGATTGGGGCTAAATTTCATATCCAACTTTTATTAACGGTAAATATCACACTCCCTTGGCTATTTATATGATACTGTTTCATACCTGTTACGTTTATATTTGTTTATGTCTGTTATCTATTACAGAATATAATTTCTAAACACTGAATATACTCGTTATCCTTCTGAACTCGGAACACATTCATATGTACCGGACTTAACCCTAGACGTTCCCGTTACATACTTAAAAAGCATGATGTTCTTAAAATTACACATCTTATATGCTTCTCAAAATTTTTACTTTGATTCTCGCGAGAACGTGAGGTTGGAAACCATTGGTACTATGAATTGTGGGTCAAAATTTACTGACGCCGAAAAAATCTATCGGATCAATGTGTAAACCTTTGTGACGTCACATGATTGTTTTTGATTGAAAGTGTACTGAGGTGAACTTTAGAGGTAACATTGACTGTAATTCGTATACATCGTTATTGTTTTTATTGTCTTGCTGATTCTCGTGAGAGTGTAAAGTGAAAAAAATTGCCATGATTACAGGGAACTACTGGGACGATTAAAACAATGCATTAGTGGTCCGATTTACTGACGCCAAAAAAATCCGTTGAATGAATGTGCAACTAGTCCAAATTTTCTATTCACACACGCCTTGCCGGTAGAGCTCGCTTCGCGCCCGCGCTGCGCGCCGGCGAGCTGCGCTCGCTATCATGTAACGTTTTTATTTTAAACAAATCACTTATCATAAAAATTATTTTTTGTGAAAAAAATCCTTAGAATAATGTTCAGAAGAATTTTTAAAATCATTTCGCAGCTTCTACAAAATCGACGTTGTCCACGTCGAAGACAACGTCTTACGATGACCTAAGTTGAGACTTTGACGTAACAATTGACAATATAAACGTCGTGCATTTTTTTTTTTGCAGCGTCAATAATACTAAAATTGAAAATATGATTTGCAAATAAAAACATATGCGCGATCCTTTCATGTTCTGTGTGAGTGGAAAGGCAGTTTCTTTTTAATCTATTACAAATAAAATTTAATTTGATTTGTAAACATCCTTTTATTCTATACAACTCTATATGTAAAAAGGCTGGCAAGACACGGTTGATCTGACCAAACTATGAGGGCGGATAGCATAAAAATTATCAAGTCAATTTCGTTTTAATTTGCTTAAAAGTTTACTTATACGTTAACTTCCATCGCTGAAAATTAAAAGAAAATCATATGTTTGTAATTTTTTATATATGAAATTGAAAATGATAACCCCCTTTTTTTCTATATAATCCTATATAAAATGTCGGGGATGTTTCGGACATACGACCAAAATTTGAACGCGGTAAACATATTAACTATCCGGTCAATTTATTTTATATTTTGCACATAGTTTACTCATAAGTTGACCTTTTACTGGAAAAAAAATTAAAGGAAATCGTATGTTTGAAACATTCTCCCCCGAGGCTTCTTAAAGAGGGATCAATTTTGTCTTTTTTAACTGTTGGCGGCATGTGTACAGAACTATTCTTACGAAATTTCCAAATAGTGTCTACATCGCACACATGTGTATTTGTACATGTACAATACAATTCATCATCGTCATATACAATACCTATCTCTATCCATAAAGAACTGTGAACGCTAACGCCCGTTTCCCGCCTACATTTTACATCTAAAGGTTTCGGAATTTCTGTCATATATTCAAAAACAAAGTTATCTACTAAAAAGTATAATCAAATCCTAATTAATTTATATCAAAATTTTGTACTCAAATTAATTTTGTAACGTGCAACGCGGCCGAGCTGTGTGTTTATCGCTGGTGTATGTCCTATACCCAAGCGTTGCACCAGGTCCGTTAACCTGTTAACTCAGATTTTTGTTGACCACGAGAATAATAAGAACAATTTCCTATTGATTGGATAACCACTAACTGTGGTCGACGGGTATCTCCCGCAAATATAAATCACTGTTGTCCTGCCTTCCTCCACCTCTGCCTGTGGTGCGCCTCTATGTCTGTGCTCTACTTGTAATGCCTTATGCAGGACTTATACCCAAGAGAACACAAACTCAGAGAGAACACGGTAATCTATTTCAAAATGCCTTATTCAGGTCTTATAAATGGCAATAGACCACTCTATACCTCTATAATAGCTTCGTACTATTCGTAGCAATCAAATGTGATGCATATAACGCAGTTTATTTCTGATCTGGCAGTTCTGACATATAAATAAAAATTATTAACATTCACCGTGGTGTTTAAGAAAACGTTGGTCTTACGTTTTGGCAAAACTAAAAATAAAACCAAATTCGTCACAATTTTTAAACAAAAGTTTTGCTTACGGGGGGTCTAAAACAATTCCATTGAAATCGGTCTCCATGAGAGAGGAAAATATTATTTAGCGGCCGATATATGCAAAAACACTTAATAATCACATGTTAACGTTGGATATTATAGTAAATTTTCATTTTAATTTATATATGTTTTAATTATTTTTGAAACGTTACAAAGCAAAATGCTTTATTTGGAATGTATTTTGGTTTGTAGACATATGCCCCCCCCCCCCCAGTGAAACAACAAACCCTTTGGTATAAATATGCTAAATAACGATATATAAAACCCCTCATAAGGAATTTTTGTTTCACGGGGGATGGGGGAGATTTTTTTTTTTAAATTCCGTTTTCCGTTAGTTTCTATTATGAAATGAGATATTTTAACCAAAATTACAAAGTTATCTCTCTTTGTTTGACCAAATCATTTATATTTTATGAAAATATACATAAATGTTTACACTATTATAAAAAAATTAATTTAATTAGACAATTATCAAAAAATGACTTTTAGTTAGGCGGCTCGACAATAATATCGTTCCCAGTCCTTCCAACAATTATATTGTAATTTTTTAACTTAACGGGTGAATGAAAAACACGACAGAACTCTTAAAAGACTCAAATTGTTTTACTAAAAACAAATAGCAAAACGGACATTCCATACTTCACAAAAAGGCGCGTAGTCCCCCCCCCCCCCCCACAAACCAACAAAATACCCTTCGTTTGAATGAAATTTGTATCCAGTTGTCATATTGTAAATTTTCAATTTAAACTCGCCTATAGTAATTTCAAAATTTACAATATGAAACAGATACATGGTTATTTTAATGAAATAGAAATTCATAATAAGTCCGTGTAGCATAACGGGTAGAACCCCATCCCCTCCCTCCATCAAACCGCCTGTGGCTGAAAACCCAAAACATAGATCTCGCACAACAGTAAACACTTACATTGGCCTAATTGCCTGCGTGGATGTAGCCCCCCCCCCCCCCAAAAAAAAATTAGTAATTATTAAAAGATAAATAAATAAACATTGACTAAAGCATAACATTTATTACTCCTTCTTGATAACACACGATCCATAAAAATAGTTCTTTAGTTTATAGATAATAAAATACTGATAAGTCCGTGAGATATATGTCGAGGAAAGCCCTGTCTGTAGCACTTTTCATTCCGCTTCCTTTAATCAGCCGGTTTCCCATAGGCAATCCCGCACAAATCACGCAGTTGCTCAAAAAATCTACATATTCAAGGTTTTCATGCGCTAATTTACTTGTCTATAAAAACAATCATGTGAAAGTGTATATGTATTCGATTCTGTTATTTGATATATTAGTAGATGCAGATTGATGGGTGATTTTTATTAATGACAGGTGTAATGCACCGTTTTGGTTGAATTGGTTGTAAGCTTAGATGTTGAATGACCGACCGGGAGACGGAGAGGATCGCCAGAAAATTTTACCGATGAGTTTCAAGCAAAACTTCCAGCTGATGTGCCAGTTTGAAATAAATCCAAGATGGCGGCGATGGGTACCTTGTCTATTATTAGGTAAGCGGAGTATTTTTTTTATTATGAGAAAAAATATGCCGTCAGGTGCCTGTGCTTTGGTATTTCAGAACGTGTGATGTGATGTTCGTAAGCTATAATTGAATTTAAATGAAAAACCTACTTTCATTTTCGATAAACAAGCCCAAAATAGCAAAAATGAGAGTAAGGTGGTGGACACGCTTTGGCGGATCCAAGTCAGTGTAAGTTTGCATTAAAATATATACTTGCAATGAAATAATAATGAATGATTACGTAAAGAGTGAATATATTTACTGGGAACTTATTTAGGGTATACATAGAAATTAAGATTTGACAAATGTTGGATAAATAAAATAAGTCAATTCGTTTCTTTAATGCGCGATTTTAGTTTTGATGGATAGAACTTTCCAGAAGGAGGTAACCAAGGACGCGGGTTGACAGAACAAGTTTGTCATGCATCGCAGGCTGACACCTTGGATCGGCAATCTATGGTTACTGTTAGAAAAAAAAACTTAATAAATAAAATGGATTAATTTGATACGATTTTAGTTTTAATGGAAAGAATTTTTTTTCAGTACGGATGCCGAGGAACGCGGTTAGATTAATTAACGTCACAGCGAAATGTAAAGGACCAGTTAACCATTGATTGGGCAGATAATTAATTTGTAAATAATAATCATTTTTGTGTTGTACGTCTACATGTATATTGATGTATGCATAAACCAGGGAAGTTGAATGGGGAAGGGCAGTTTTTTTCTTCGAAACAGTCTTTTATTTGAAATTCTTATTTGAAACAGTGGCAAAATTATAGTGAAATCTGAGCTTAAGAACAAATTGCACTAAATA
Organism: Magallana ariakensis; assembly: GCA_020458035.1. Classification (NCBI taxonomy): domain Eukaryota; kingdom Metazoa; phylum Mollusca; class Bivalvia; order Ostreida; family Ostreidae; genus Magallana; species Magallana ariakensis. The sequence goes on along the minus strand of CM035816.1, from coordinate 60,570,257 downwards.
CCGACTCACTGGTTTGAAATTAAATTAAAAAGTTTGTTCTTTTTTCCAGTCAGCTGCAACACGTACATGTATATATCATCTATTTAAGTTTATATTTTTCATCCCTGCCCGCTCCTCTAAATATCCAGCTAAACTGTTTTTCAATTCAATTTTAAAGAATATGTTAAAAAAGAAATTAAATAAAATTTGGATACAGTATATACTAAAATGAACAAAATATATGGTTCTACATATTAAGCATTGTATCATCAAAATGTGTTAAGTGTTAATTCCCTGCGCTTGCGCAGGATATCATCTAGTTTCATTTAAAACATTTTTGTGATAGAAAATTAATTTGAAAATGACAAGCAAATGGAAGAATGGACAGTTTTATCTGAACACTATTTAACCTTTTGTTACCTGTTTTTTTTATTTATACATTGATTTTATTACATGTAACATCATAAAATGGTATACATGTCATAGAAACCCGTGTATTATAGTTTGCATAAGAAATTTTGTTAAGTAGAGTATGTTTTTTTATATATACACACAATAGTTTGTTTGTCAAATAGTCGCCGAACGTAAAATATGAAAACCGACGAAGAAGTAAAACTTGTTGAAAGAATTATAAACAGAGTGACAATGTACATATACATAATGCAAGACAAGAAATAAATGTCCAATTTCAAGAAGAACGATTCTTCCAAAATGGCAAAGTAGCTCTTATTACACATTTGCGTATGGATAAGTCTCTCTTTAGTAGATGGTGAACCTGATTTACTTCATCAATTTACTTCATCATCACTGAACACCTTATTATTTCTTACAAAATTTTAAGAGAAAAACAATGCGCATAATAAGATTTGTTTTTTTTCTTGTTTATAAGGGATATAATTATTTTACTTATATATAAGGAAATGAAACCCAAAACATACACTTACATATTTATTTTAAAAAAGTTTGAAATAAAAAAAAAACCAAAACGGCTTAACGGTCTTGTGATACTAGCAAAAAAAGTGGTATTGGTGTCCATTAACGTTTGCCTCACTGTCGACTAACGGTACATTTAATATATATGAAGTTTTTATATTTGTTTACGATTGAAAGCAGTCATATATATTCAATGATACAAAAACTATTTGATATATCTTTGTTTGTGTACTCGAAAATTATAAATCAATAAAATACTAAAAGGATTGGTTGCTTGTGTACTCTAGCCAAGATGCATAACCCTATCAAAATGAATCATCTATTAAGGCGAATTATTTTTATAAAGATAAACAAAAATTCTTTTCTATGTAGGAATCCAAACAAGTATATGACAAAACCCAATTTTGGCTCCATAAAAGAAAACCCTAAAAATAGAATGTTTGTTATAAATATGCAGTATTGTGATACATTTCGTTAAGACAACGACACATAAAATGTTTGATATTTTTTATCAAACGGTATTGATTTTTTCAAGCAATATTGCTTATTCTAACATCTAACAATCAAACAGAATCAGCTCCAAATAGCAAGATATCTGTTTTTGAGTGTTGTATTCATTTGAAATAGTAATGCAATTTTTCATTACAGTTATACATGCCGATTCCCTCCCTTTTTACTGTGCCAACTACAAATACTGCCTCTACTATGCCTGCGTCAATAGCAACCACTTTCTTGGTTCCGCAGACATTACCCTCACAACTACTACGCCCACTGATTCCATCGTTACGGCTCTTCACGTCATCTTTTTGAGTTCACTTATCTCTTTAAAATCTTTGATTTGACTATGAACACACGTTTGACTTCATCAATCTCTTTCACTATTTTATTTTGTTAACTACACAACTTTGACTTCGCTGATCTCTTTCACTATGTTGTTTTGTTAACTACATCTATTTTTTTTTTAATTTTATATCAATGCGTTTTTAAGATTTTTTTTTAGAAAAGAACAGTTCGCTCTGTTAGTTATCATTACCACAATTAATTGCGCAGTATCTAGGTATATATAAGTATCATAGTGACCAAAATGTAATACTAGCAATTCAAGGTCATAGCATGGCTATCTGTTTACATACGTCCCCCAAACAAAAGAAATATCCCGAAGGGAAATTTCTCATGTCTGGCGCCCGGAATAGGAAAGCGTCCTTGATCTCCCCTTGGTCAGATGAACTTCCTAGTGACATACCAGTCAGAACATCTATGTTAAGAGATAGTATCAAGTGACATGTTTCCACCTCCAGCTTGGAACATCATTCACATACAAAAGCAAATCTGTAACCAGGATGTATACATAAAATCATATACATGTAGTTTGATTATATCGCATTACAATCATGAAAACAGTAATGAATAAAGTATGACAATAATGACCAGGATGAAATAATCATAATTGAAGATAATCGTAATTAACATCAAAGTAATGATAAGTATGGTTAAGTTTAATGTCACATATACATGTATATACAAAGTTAAGGCATGCTTGAAAGTTCACAAAATATCCCTTTCTTCTAAGGGGTGGAGTTCATGTACTAGCTTCACAGGTTCGGAGTCCATCGGTTTCTTCTTGTAGTTCTCCCGAGTGAATCACAAAATACAAGATTAATATTAGCACAAGATACACATTTTTACTTTAACACTTTTACACAATACACATTTTTTGACAAGGAAAACACAACTGCTTTGCGGCCCAATTATTCGTACATCATCGGCACTTGTGGATAGAGGGTTGGCGCGGATGGCGAGGCGGCTTCTCGCGGAGCGTCTCCTGCGTTCCTCTGTTGCGTAGACATCGCGGCCTTCTCATCCAGGTATTTACGTGCTAGCTCTGGGTCCGGTCTGTAATACTTGGCCCATGGAGATTCTTCATTTTTCTTCTCTCCAAGTAATTGTTGTGCTAGTTTGGTCGAAATTGTCCCCTTACTATTGGTCATTTTGCGAGTTTCGAGACTTCCGCTCCGTCGGGGTTTCTCTTGGATCCTAACGTTTTTCGGGATTGGTTTAAGTTCAATGGTATCAGTAGAGGTCCATTTCTCCGGATTCACACAGCATTGTCTTTGGAAGAACCTTTCTTATCTCCGTTACTACCCCTTTTTCGACAACCTGACCAGCAACCAGCACAGCATATACCACCCCTCTTTTTAATAGCTTTGCGTTTCTTAATACAAAGTCCTATCGTTATTGTTACTGCCAAAGTCAAACACACATAAAACCAAGGACTTCCCACCCAAGATAATAATTCCATGGGTTGCAGATTAGTGATTGGCAATTCCGCCATAAGTTTATTCATAGGGAAAACCTTAATATCTTTTAATTTGTCAGAAATCTTAATTTGTCTTGAATTTTGAAATTACTTTCTTGATTTTAATATTAAGTTATGATAATGAACCATGAAACCCGAGCAACCTTGTCCCATACTCAAGATGTTGATCGTAATATTTTATTATTTTTAAACCAGTAATCTTTGATTACTTTTAAAAATCAGTCTTTTAGTTTTTTTACTTAGTCGCTGTCTCATGTATTTCGAGTATATGTTTAATCTCTTCAACTCCGCATACTAGTATACAAATTACAGAGGTGCTATGTCCGCGTTTGCTAGTCGGCGTATCTCAATATCTGTTTTAATGTCGCAGGGGGTCATCCTGTCATATCTTTTTAAAAGCGTGCAATATATACAAAGCTAAGCTTATTCAAGATTATTTACATCTACATATACGATAATATAAATCAGATTCTGACATCTGAAAATAAAGGATACTTTATCTACCCTATTACTAACTGTTTTAAGACAGCTAAACAATCCTCTTTAAATTTATTGTTATTAGGTTTACGGGGTTTAGGGATTGGTTTTTGTTGCTTAGGGGCTGGTTTGAAGCCTAGATCTACTTTAGGGACTATTTCATCTATTTCCATACTTTCATCTAAGTGGGCATTTGTACGAAAGACGAATAGGGCCACATAAAAAAATATGTTTATCTCGTAATTACGAGATATTTATCTCGTTATTACGAGAAAAGATCTCGTAATTACGAGAAAAGATCTCGTTATTACGAGATAATTATCTCGTTATTACGAGAAAAGATCTCGTTATTACGAGAAAAGATCTGGTTATTACGAGTTAATTATCTCGTAATTACGAAAAAAGATCTCGTTATTACGAGAAAACATCTCGTAATTACGAGAAAAGATCTCGTTATTACGAGTTAATTTTCTCGTTATTACGAGAAAAGATCTCGTAATTTCGAGATAATTATCTCGTTATTACGAGTTAATTATCTCGTTATTACGAGAAAATATATTGTTATAATAAAATACGTTACAGTTGTTATTTGATTTATTATTGTGAAAAAATACATACACAATAAGTGTTCCTCGTTTACCAGAATCCTAGCTTCCAAGTCGATTGTTTCAGCCTTTCAGTCTATTTTGGATTTTTTCCAGAAACGTTAATAACAACGATCATAATTTATTGATTTCTACGTAGAATAATCGGATTTGATATTTTATCTTATATGAATAAGTGGAAAGAACTTCGTTTTATTTTCCACCTATATTACAACTCGACTCCGAAGTAAATACCAAGTAGTCCTAGTCATAAAAACACAATTCCATTAGTTACAGAGAACTATTAGACATTTAATTTATTTATCAATCTGCTTTGCTCCTTCTTTCGAATTTTTTCTTTCAACAAATTTAATGAATTTCTTAATATATGTTCATTCATTTTACATAAAGAGACTTAGACAGTACATGTAGAACAATGAAATGCATCATTTTATATAGATTTTTTCTCGTAATTACGAGATCTTTTCTCGTAATAACAAGATAAATAACTCGTAATAACGACATCTTTTGTCGTAATAACGAGATCTTTTCTCGTAATTACGAGATAACTAACTCGTAATAACGAGATCTTTTCTCGTAATTACGAGATCTTTTTTCGTAATTACGAGATCTTTTCTCGTAATTACGAGATATTTTCTCGTACTAACGAGATAATTAACTCGTAATAACGAGATCTTTTCTCGTAATAACGAGATAATTAACTCGTAATAACGAGATCTTTTCTCGTAATTACGAGATCTTTTCTCGTAATAACGAGATAATTAACTCGTTATAACGAGATCTTTTCTCGTAATTACGAGATGTTTTCTCGTAATAAGGAGATCTTTTCTCGTAATTACGAGATAAAAATATTTTTTTATGTGGCCCTATTCGTCTTTCGTACATTTGGGTTATCTAAGGGTATTTTATAGTCTTGACCACAATTTTCATCACATTGTTTTGACTCATAGGTTTAATCCGATTCTGACTCTACGGTATGATCACTCTCGGTTTTGTACTGTTGATCATCCATGATTTTCTTAGCTCTTATACGTCTTTGAAGTTCTGCTAGGGGAATATCCTCTTCGTCTGAAGATCCTTCTCTTTCCCATTGTTTGGACTGTATAGCTCTTTTTAATGGTTCTGGTTGCATGTCTTCATTTTCCGACAACGATTCATCTTCTGGTGGCACAACATAGTTAGTTTTTCTTAGAGTTCTTCCACCATCTTCAGTAGTTTGTAAAAGGGGCCAGCGCGAAATGTCTGCCAATCTTAATTGTCGTGCATGGCATTTGGTGGTTAATCCAGTCAATTGATCTCTCACCACGAAACTAACTGGTCCTTTCTGATCTATGATTCGGTAATATGGTAGCCACTTTTTATCTAACTTATTTTGTCTTCTGTTGTTCCTTAGGTAGACATGGTCACCTACCTTAAAATCTTCGTCTTTGCTTTTCTTATCGGCCTGAGCTTTCTGTTTCTTTTTGGCTTCCTTCATATTGCGATGTACTAGCATGAAAGCTTTGTGTTGTTCTTGAAGAGCAATCTTGTGTTGGTCTTCTCCTGCATATCTCCATCGAGGTTTCATTAACGTATCAAGAGGTAACACGACATCTCGGTTGTACATAAGGTAGTATGGAGAAAACTTTGACGAATCGTTAGGATGGAAGCGAATGGCTGCCAATGTTTGATTAAGATGAATATCCCATGGTTGAGCGTTGTCTGTTATTTTCTTAGCCATTACGTCATGAAGAGTTCTATGAAATCTTTCTATTTTACCATTACCTTGAGGGCTGTAATAAGATGTTTTGATATGGTTGATGTTCAATTCTTTTAAGGTTTCTTCCACTTTCTTGTTCACATTTTCTGTTACATTGTCTGAATAGGACAGCCATATCTTGGATATATTTCTTCTAAGATAAGATGTACTATGTTGTCAGCTGACTTATCGGGAACTGGGAAGGCTTTTGGCCAACCAGAGTAAATGTCAATAAAAGAGACTATGTACTTGTTTCCTGACAAGGATGCTGGATATGGTCCTGATAAATCAAGTCCTACCTTAGCCATTGGAAAAGGTGGTATATCTGTTTCTTGAAGTGGAGGCTGATTTTTCTTATTGCTCCTCGTTTGGCATACTACACATCCTTCTACATAGGAATATAACCTTTTATATAAATTTGGTATGTAGTACTTTTGTCTGATTACGCCATATGTTTTGTCTACTCCCATATGTCCAAGTCCGTCATGATACTGTTGCACTACTAAAAGTTCTAACTCACGTGGTACATACAGTCGAGGTCTTGGGCCTTCAGAGTCTCCATCTGAAAGATAGTACATCAAACTATCAATTTCCAGAAACTTCTTTTCTTCGGTTACCGTTGCTGTTCCTTTATTTAACCGATTCTTCAGTTTCTTGATCTGATCATCGTGTTGTTGACTTTCTTTGATGTTGATTTCTTCTGGTAGATCAATAAAGGGTTTGATCAATTCGTCGTGTTGATTAACCTCACATTTGGCCAATCTCTTAGGTGACAAGGCATTTGAGTTAAGTACGTTTACTTCAAAGAAATTGTCCTTAACATCTGGTTCATCATGTTCTGTGTGCTCTTCCTCTTCACACTCAGGATTGACTGTAGGTAACCTGGATAAAAGATCTGCACAACAATTAAATCTTCCTTCTATGTACTCTACCTTACAGTTATATCCTGCGATACTTAATGCCCATAGTTGAATTTTCTTATTCTGCATTGGAGATTCTAAGATATATTTTAGCGGCTTATGGTGTGTTCTTATAGTAAACTGAGCACCGTGTAAATAATGGTCTAACTTCTGAAGGGCGTAATGGATTGCAAATGCCTCCTTTTCTATGGTTAACCATTTTTCTTGAGTTTTACTCAGCTTGTGGGATAAGTAATATATTGGCTTATCTTCTCCTTCATCTGTTCTTTGGGTGAGGCACGCTCCAATACAATTGTCGCTGGCATCAGTGTACAAGATGTACGGCTTATTAGTATCTGGATATGCTAGCAAAGGCACTACCGTTAAACTTTCTTTAATAAAGTCAAATGCTTTTTGGCAATATGGTGTCCACTTAAACCTTGAATACTTTCTGGTTAAGTCAATCAATGGTTCTGCAATCTTTGAGAAGTTTGGTATGAATCTCCTGTAATAACTACACATACCTATAAAGCCACGAACTTCTCGGACTGTAGTGGGTGCAGGTAACTTTCTTATAGCTTCGACTTTCTTTGGATCAGGTGTAACGCCATGTTCATTGATGATGAAACCAAGATATTCAGTCTGTTACTTGAAGAAACTACACTTCTTAAGTTTTAATTTTAGTCCATGCTTTCTTAGGCGATTAAAAACGTCTTAAATATGATGGAGATGATCTTCCGGTGTCTCTGAGGATATAAGAATGTCATCCATGTATGCGATGGCAAACTCCTCTTGTCCTTGAAGAACTATGTTCATCAGCTCTTGAAAGACTGCCGGTGCATTACTCAATTCAAATGGCATCCGGTTGAATTGGAATAGTCCTTTGTGACATGCAAAGGCCGTTTTTTCTTTACTTGAATCTTCTAATTTCACTTGCCAATATCCACTCTTTAAATCTAATGCAGTAAAATATTTTGCCTTACCTAGTCAACATAGGATGTCATCAATCAACGGTAGCGGGAATGAGACTGGTTTCACTATCTTATTTAAACTTCTAAAGTCAATGCACATCCGGTCTGATCCGTCTTTTTTCTTCACAACTACTAAGGGAAATGACCAAGGCGATTGTGATCTCTCAATAATCTTTGCGTCCATCATTTCCGGTATGGCCTTGTCAATTATCTCTCTTTATTTAAGGGTACACGGTAGGGTCTATTCTTTATTGGGTGATGGTCTCCAGTTTCTATCTTCATTTTAACAGGATCAGTCACTCCAAGATCACTGTCTTTCTTAGCAAATAAATCATTATTTTTGCTTACAAGTCTTTTGATTGGGTGTTGGAATCTTTTAGGTACATCAATCTCTTCTTTTGTGTCTTGAGTAGTCTGTATTTCTTAGATTTCCTTCTGTTTTAATGCGGTAACGCGTCCTACGATGTAGCCTCTTGGAATTTTAAAGTTTTTGTTAGTTTGGTTAACGAAGATCATTGAAAGTTTCTTATCCTTTCGAACTCTACAAACGGTGTCTTTTAAATATAGTCCCGGATCTTCCATAATGCAGTTATTGTCAATGCTGTTCACTTCAACTAAGTCACTTTCTTCCAGAGAGAAATTGTTATTTATTTTTCCATAGAATACTGTCACCGTGTTTGGCCTCATAATAAGTTTCTTAGGTGTTCTTACAATAGTTAAGATGTGTAAATCTTCTTTAAGTTCCACGTATACTTTGCCATCAATACGAATGAGTCCAAAATCAAAGTATAAACGAACATTTTTTCAACGAAGAAAGAACGTTTTAGTTTTCCTGTTTTTGTTTATCCAGAGAAGAGAGCGGTTTGAAATTTTAAGATGGTCCCTCATTTACTCGGTTTCTAAAATCATATGTTCGGCCTTGGCGATCTAATGATCTGCCCAAATTTTGCTGCGTTCTCTGATACACACGCGAGCTCCAACAATCTGTACATGACCTACTTTACCACAATTCCAACATTCCTCAGGTGACCGGGGATTCTGCTCTATATTATGTACGGGTTTGTTTTGACTGAGTCGTTTATTCATTTGAGGACAGGACCTGATTTAGGGTTTATTTTGAGGACAAAATCGAGCCCTATGACCCGTTTGTTTACATTTAAAACACCTACTATTTCGCTCATGGTCAATTTCCATTGGTGCTACATGCCTTGTTTCTATTCAGGTAAGATTATCTGCTCTATCCTTTAATAAGGGAAGAGTAGTATCAAAATTTGAAAGAGTTCGTCCGTTGTCATTACTTTGAACAATTTCTGTCATATTTGACCCTCTTATCGCTAGCCTCTGTCTCAGGTTTTGTTCTCGCATTGCTATTTGAATTGCGGATTCTAAATCTTTAGGGTTTTCTCGCAAAATTTTCATTCTGAGGTAGTCGAATGTTAACCCGTCACAAAAGATATCTACTAACTGTTGTTGTACCAAATGGTCTCGTAGTCTGTCTTTATTGTAGGCGTCTTCCGCGATTTGTAATAGTCTCTCAGCGAACAACTGAACACTTTCAGTTGAATTTTGTCGAGTCCTACGCATTACTGCTAACGCGTGTTGGGGATCTGTTATTTCTGCAAATCTCTTTTTAAGGGATTCTTTGAGATCGTTCCAAGATGAGATTTCTTCAGACGCATCTGTTTCATCTAAATACCTTTTAATATAATCCCCCACTGAACCCTTACTCGTTATGTATGCCAGCATGGAGATCTCATGACCTTGTTTCCCAGACATAACACTATACTTTTCAACTTCTTTTATCTATTGTTTAAATTTTTTAGCATCTCCTTCAAAAGGAGTTATCACAGAAGATAGGGGCACTGAAATTGCGGCTGCCATAGCTTTAACTTGACCAATGAAAAAATCTTTATCATCATCCTGATTTGGGACTCGGTGTTGAGGTTCACGAGTTTCATACAACCTAGCCTCATGATGTGTTTCAAAAGTATTTTGTTTAACATATTCTTTTTCTAAGGATTTTTGACCTGTTTCTTGCCCTTTATTTTCTTTACTCTGACCCAACCCCGCGAATCGTTGTTCTAATTGTTCCATTTGATTTTTAAATTCTTTTTTATCAAACCCATCACCTGTTGCCATATTGGTTGCTTAGACAAAGTTGCTTACTTCGAGATAGTTACAAGAGACATATAGAAATGGTTCTTACCTTATTAGCTCACCTGAGCTAAAAGCTCAAGTGAGCTTTTCTGATCACATTTTGTCTGTCGTCCGTCTGTCTGTCTGTCTGTCTGTCCGTCTGTCTGTCTGTCCGTCTGTCCGTAAACTTTTCACATTTTCAACATCTTCTCAAAAACCACTGGGCCAATTTCAACCAAACTTGGCACAAAGCATCTTAAGGCTAAGGGGATTCAAAGTTGTGAAAATTTAGGACCACGCCCTCTTACAAGGGGAGATAATTAGAAATTATTGAAAAATTTCGTGAAAATTTCAAAAATCTCCTTCTCAGAAACCAATCAGCCAGGAAAGCTGAAACTTGTGTGGAAGCATCATCAGGTGGTGTAGATTTAAAGTTGTGAAAATCATGACCGCCGGGGGTAGGGTCAGGCCACAATGGGGGGTCAAATTTTAACAAAGGAATATATAGAGTAAATCTTTAAAAATCTTCTCCTCAGAAACCAAACAGCCAGGAAACCTGAAACTTATGTGAAAGCATCCTCAGGTAGTGTAGATTCCAAGTTGTGAAAATCATGACCGCCGGGGGTTGGGTGGGGCCACAATGGGGGGTCAAATTTTTACGTTGGAATATATACAATAAATCTTTAAAAATCTTCTTCTCAGAAACCAATCAGCCAGGAAAGCTGAAACTTATGTGGAGGCATCCTCAGGTAGTGTAGATTCAAAGTTGTGAAAGTCATGACCCCCAGGGGTAGAGAGGGGCCACAATGGGGGGTCGAATTTTTACATAGGAGTATATAGAATAAATCTTTAAAAATCTTCTTCTCAGAAACCAATCAGCCAGGAAAGCTGAAACTTGTGTGGAAGCATCTTTAGGTAGTGTAAATTCAAAGTTGTGAAAATCATGACCCCCGGGAGTAGGGTCAGGCCACAATGGGGAGGAGGTCAAATTTTTACATAGGAATATACAGAATAAATCTTAAAAATCTTATTCTCAGAAACCAATCAGCCTGGAAAGCTGAAACTTATGTGGAAGCATCACCAGGTAGTGTAAATTCAAAGTTGTGAAAATCATGACCCCTGGGGGTAGGGTAGGGCCACAATGGGGGTCAAATTTTTACATAGAAATATACAGAGTAAATCTTGAAAAAATCTTCTTCTCAGAAACCAAACAGCCAGGAAAGCTGAAACTTATGTGGAAGCATCCTCAGGTAGTGTAAATTCAAAGTTGTGAAAATCATGACCCCCGGGGTTAGGGTCAGGCCACAATGGGGGGGTCAAATTTTTACATAGGAATATACAGAGTAAATCTTTAAAAATCTTCTTCTCACAAACCAAACAGCCAGGAAAGCTGAAACTTATGTGGAAGCATCCTCAGGTAGTGTAAATTCAAAGCTGTGAAAATCATGACCCTTTGGGGTAGGGTAGGGCCACAATGGGAGTCAATTTTTTACATAGGAATATACAAAGTAAATCTTGAAAAAATCTTCTTCTCAGAAACCAAACAGCCTGGAAAGCTGAAACTTATGTGAAAGCATCCTCAAGTAGTGTTAATTCAAAGTTGTGAAAATCATGACCCCTGGGGGTAGGGTAGGGCCACAATGGGGATCAATTTTTTACATAGGAATATACAGAGTAAATCTTGAAAAAATCTTCTTCTCAGAAACCAAACAGCCAGGAAAGCTGAAACATATGTGAAAGCATCCTGTGGAAATTCAAACTTGTGAAAATCATGACCCCTGGGGGTAGGGTAGGGCCACAATGGGGGGTCGAATTTTTACATAGGAATATAGAGTAAATCTTTAAAAATCTTCTTCTAAAAAATCATTTGCTTATAAAAGCTGAAACTTGTGTGGAATCCTATCTAAGCATCCTTAGATAGTGTAGATTCAAATTCGTTTAAATCAAAATCTTGAGGAGTAGGGTGGGGCAACATTGGGGATCCAATTGTACAAAGGAAAACATTGTAATTATTCACAAAATCTGTAATGTTATCAGATATGGTTTACTTATTTGCAAGCATTTTGACATATTGCTGATTCTTTAAAATTGTTTAGACTCTGGCCCCTGTATGATTCTTGGGCCTCACAAGGGGTTCAGAGTTTGATGTAGGTTTATATCATATATATAAACAATTGTTTAGGATCTTTTTTAGAACTGCAATGCTCAACATGTGCTATGACTATAAAACCATCCTGTTAGAAAAGGGACTTGATTATAAACATACGAATGTCCAGGGGGAAAATAGATTTTTATTTATACAGGATCAACATGTATTATACCACATTGTCCAGATATTTTGTATTATGACTCCATTAAGCTGATCTTATCATGCCTGTTGTTGCTCAGGTGAGCGATGTGGCCTATGGGCCTCTTGTTTTCTTTAACTTTCCTGGTCACGGGCACCAAGAAAGTTTGTGTAAGCCTTTCTTCTGAATGATCAGCAAGTCCAATTATTTGTTACTAAGTCGTTTATTAATCAGCGTAATCGTATAGTCAATTGAAAGCAACCCAAATCAAAGATCTACTTAACATAATTTTACATGAGTATATATAACATTTTACTTATGATGGACAGTTCTGACTAGTTCGGCCCATCTACGATGATCATGAGTGAACATTTAGTGTTCAAATTCCAGAGTTATACCTTATTTCTAAATAAAGTAACAAAACTGTCAAAACTGTCTATCAAAGAGTATAGATGCAGGATTTGAGTCTCCAGCCCTGAATCTCGGAGTCCTCCATCAGGGTATGAGGTATCATTTACTCATAATACATTCATTCATACATGGCTAAAAGGTTACAAAGGTTTTATAGAATAAGCAATACATGGCTCAATATAGAGTACCAGAACTATCGATGCAGACACAGAATCGCCAAATATGACAATTTGTTTATAAACTCTCAATTTGGATATTATTATGCCCGTATTATGCACCGTGTTTCATAACATCATTTAGGAAAACTACACAGTGCTACAAGAGTCACAGAGTTCGCTCCGTTAGTTATCATTACCACAATTAATTGTGCAGTATCTAGATTTACATAAGTATCATAGTGACCAATATGTAATACTAGCAATTCAAGGTCATAGCATGGCTATCTGTTTACAGAAGATTGCTTACTTAGATGTTTGAATATTCCATTACAATACAAAATCAAGGATCACCAATCGTTGTTTAATATTTGATCACCGGCAACAATGGTCTCATTTTACGAGCACATATAATGTTTTACACATGATTTCCGAAAGCAATACACGACAATGTGCTTGAAGTCTGCAGATACCACAATTATATTTACACATTGTCTTAAATTCCCTTTCATGTTCAGGTAGATCAATGATATAAAGTGAAAGAAATATGTCTTAACATCATTTAAACTTGATAATGTGTTTCTTTGAGAAAAAAAAATCAATACATATTTTCAGGTTCTAATTATCGGATAATGATGATGTTGAAAATCCTCATCAAATAATAAGGCATTCAAACGTAATAGCATGCCTATAATTAAAACTTATGAAACAGAAATGACTTTCTTACAGTTAGCTTAACGTATCAAAGAGCCACCTTGTGCTTTACTCTCAGAGTCAGTGTGGCTTAACGTATCAAAGAGCCACCTTGTGCTTTACTCTCAGAGTCAGTGTGGACAGTGACCTATGACGAGAGTTATAAAGCAGATCCTATATCTTATCCTATTTCTATTTACTTTAGAAGATTTAAGTCCTGGGGCAAATATATGTTTTTGGACTGGTTGCCTTTTAATTTGATGTAAACTTCTTAATTTATTAACCTTCCTATTGCATACTTACTCAGCATATACCTGGACTATTTTCGTTCTTAGTCTAGGATATGAGCGTTGGGTGTTAGACAAGGTTAAAACTTAAAATTCATGTAAATAAATGTACAACTATTTTAAGATATTAAAAATGATTGCGCCTATCCGGATGCCAAGCAGATTAAAGTTGTTGAGGCAGTAAAAAGGAGATATATATTTTTTTATTTTTTAAGTTGGTTACTTATTAAAGTATAAGTTGACTCTAAAGTAAGCCATTCATGATAGTATTGTTTATGTAGCAACTATGTATTGGAAACATACCGACACCTTCAGACACATTTCTTAAAAGACATTTAACGTTTCATTTTCCGATTTTCTCTTAGTTTGCTACATATAGCATTGGTAAAAAGATACACGATTACCACACACAATCACCATACACGATTTTAAATTTCGGTAAAAATCTTTCAATCATCATTTGTTAAAAAGTAAGCAATACAATAGGTACCGTAGAATTTATATACAAACCATACATACCATTATGAGCGTGACAGTAAAAGGCCCTTAATCTTTGTGAATAATAATTACTGTAGAAAAAAAGGTATCAGCAATACAAACCAGGAAAATATTTCAAGTATTTTAAATAAAACAGATGATTTGGGAGATTCAAAAATATGTTTATAAAAAAAAAGATTTCTTAACTATTTAATACATTTTAAACTCATTTAATGTTTTTATATATTTTGTTCTATCTGTCGTAATCCCTAAAAACATTTAACTGATTTTATTAATGTTACGTCATTTTCTTTTCTAACTTTAATTACATGTAATTAATTTCATAAATTTACATGCATTTACCTGTGCCAGGTGCCAGCAATCCAGCCACAATCAGTACAAAGACACATTGATGCTGAAATCCGCGCATCATAGTTTACCATTAAGTCGGGAACTTTTTGTGTCTCAGCTCTTTTTCTATATCAGATCCTATTTAACAGCTTGATTTGTCTTGTCAACCTGTTTTGTCTGTGAATGCTTACACAATTGATGTTTTCAAGCGTAGTCCCGTTACCAATGGTTACATTGGGCTGTCCGTTTTTTGGTTTTTCTTGGGGTTTTTTTGTTTGTTTTTTTTTTCTTGTATGACATTCTGTGTATTTGTTTCTCTTTCTGTGTGTCAGATTTAACATTTATGTTACCCGACGAAAGTTTTGATAAATGTATCGATTTTCAAATCGTTCTTTTCCTACCTAAGTTTTGTTTGAATGTCTCACTATTGGTAAGTTTTTACTGAAGAAGCAACTGGTGCGTAATATTGCCCCTATTTTCTTTTCTTATTAGAATATCACTTTTTATGTTTTAAGGTAGAGCCCTACTTACCAAATTTTTGGGTTTACCCTATAATTTCTCAATTGATTTTTATATATTAATGCATAAAAGACCTAATTAAGACAAAATTGCATAGATTATCTTTAATTTTACCTAAATAATGTGCCAGAGACACATGTACCCCCACATCTCAAAACAAGTCAAGACTAAATCTAGAACAATACATAATTTGAATCAATGCAAACAAAAATCGCAAATAACTGAAATATTTAACTTAACTGCAATGTTGCATTCATTTTTCAGAGAATTCATGCTTAAAAAACATGCAGAATAAAGAAAAAAAATCACATTTTGGCAAAAAAAAAAAAAAAATAAAAATAAAAATAAAAAAAAAAACAAATAAAAACCCCCAAAATAAATATTTTTTCCTACATATATCCACTTATTTAAAAATTAAATGGTTAAGAATGATTTTTGTTTTCTTTTACCTATCAAAATGGATCTTAGAAGGATACATCTTTCATCTTACCGTGTTATGATGTCAGATACACACCCACCCCCCAATATGTGAAACACTATTTTATGCTTACTTTCCTTATAACTGATTTAAATCTATACTACTATATTAAAATAATAGACTCGAATTTTTGGGCTTTAATACCGAGAAATCGGAGAAGTACTGTCTTTTGTTTTATATATTTTAAACATAATTGGTACTTGAAGATTACCAATTTGTTTTTATTTTTCTTCAATCAAGCTTCGCTAATTAATAATCAACAACAAATCCTTTAAAAAATCCGGAAATCACCTGGATTTTTTGGATTTTACAATCTTGCGCATGCGCATTACATTCACGCTTAATCACGGGAGGCTCTTTAGTTCATGTTTTCACAATATCACATTTGCATGGATAAACTCAGAAACGACAATACAAATACGTGTACATTTTCATTGGAAATTTGCTATATATTATGTTTATCAAAGAAAATACGGGAGATAACTCTAACTCAGTGCATTTAATATGAAAAATCCCGAGAGTTTCGAATGCCAACATGGTGTGAAAGAAAAGTTGGTGAAAAAGTGGTGAATTCTTCATTAATATGAATTAAATTTTCAGATGAAAGGTATTTACAGCCTCAAAATGGTTTGTTATGAATAATTTGGCTGTTTTTTTTTAATGCAGCTTCATTAATTTTCTCCAAAATCGTTTCGGAGCTATTCTGCAATTTTTTGTTACATTACGGGTATATGGGCATTCTCTCACCAGAGGTCGTGCTACACAAGCTTCGCTTACACTTGTGTAGCACGACCTATGGTGAGAGAATGGTATATGGGAGGCATTTTAACTGTGGTGAAGGCCTGTCCCGAGACACAGTTAGATTATTCTAATTAAGCAGAGTGTAGTAAAATTATTAATAGCATTGTTGTAGGCCTAAAGCTTGGTTATGTAAATGTCAACAATACGGTATGTCGGTGTATCTATTTCGTAAATTTCCGATATCATATGCAATTTCAACCCGTGCACGCACGGGTCAAAGTCTAGTTTAAGTAAAGATGACAAAATCAATTGATTGATAAAATATTAAATAAGAGATGATTAAATATTAATTTAGAGACATGTTATACAGTTCAAAAAATATGTACTCATATATTGCTGATTCAGAAAAAATCAGCATATAGTCAAATGAGTTACCAATTATCGTTTGAAAACAATGTTATTATTTTTTATAAAACTTAGGTAGGATCAAATACATGTTTCTAGATTATATATATTTAAAATGAGTAATAGTTTTATAAATCATCGTTAATATTTACAAAAATGGCATATGAAAAAGACATCCACTGTCAGTGAAAATTGATATTCTGTTTAAGCATCATTTACACATCATTCAAAATGAAATACATGTACATTGAGATCAGCTATTCTCAGTAACTCAAATGTCCAACCAATTTGATAATTATATTTGCTGACTTAAAGTGTATATATATAGTTTACGCTGCTTTAAACCGGGTAATTCAGTGGATGCTTTAAGATGCTTTAAGATTACACCTTATAGGGCCATTTTTTTTATTAGTTGTTTAACGGATTTTTTTATGGAAAATGTCAATTGGGTGGCGACATAAAAAAATAACCAAAACAAAACTACATTTTTTCAAACTTTTAATATAGAAGTGACAAATGCGTCTAAAACATTGTACAGATATATTTCTTCATATTTTTTTTTTCGGAGGGGGGGGGGGCATTTCCCACTGATTAAGGCTGATCATCCTAGCAGGAAGAACAAATTAGATGAATAGGTGTAGTAATTTGGGCTACATGGACCGTGGATAGTGACCTGGGAACCTGACTAGAGTTGCAGGGTTCCCAGGTTTGATTCCCAGTCAAGCTTTATATTTTCATTGTATAGATCTATATGCTCATTTCTCATTTCCTACTACACATGCATTATCCATGTATTCGAGTGTCCTCTCCCTTTTCCACATCTAAGTCACAACAAAAATAACAGACATCTGCAAAAAAATAAGTTCAATTAAATATTACCTTATTTAAAACATTAACAGTTGATTTATACCAAAATACAATGCACATTAAGACACAAACTTATTTTAGTTTGAAATAGAAACTAGAGTTATAATTTGAAGTTATTGATTCGATGTCTATGCATTCACAGAGAGTGCACCTAAATGAATATATACATGTAGTTCTTGAATACATCAGGTTTCACAGAGAGGCCCACCCTGCAGTATTTATATTCCCTTGCGCTTGCGTGGCTATGGAACGGAAGGGAAAGTCAATATTTATGTGTTGGCCCAACGCTTAATTATAAATTTCTCTTTTTAATTTGGTTTTTATTTACTTTTGAACACTAATATTTTTCAAAAGTTCATCTTTGTATATGATTTTAAAAATATGTGGATATTGTGTAAACATTTTATATTAGATAACTCGCAGGTTTGTATGTCACCACGACCCTTTAATAGGGTTATGCATATCACAGAAATTATTTATTTAACAACTTTGCATATCACAGAAATTATTAAACAGGTCTAACTATATCACTAGCCTATAGTCAGCCTACCTGCAATAAAATATCATTTGGCCAGTCTGTCCTGTTCAGACGTTGTCCTGTTATCAGGTTGCAACTTCATTTAAAGTAAACAGCTTGAACGGTTCTAATTCAGGTCGCCCATCAATCAATCTCCATCGTTACAATCTCTTACCTATAATGCATTGCATATTAATAACAAATGGAAACATAGTTAACTTTCTCCGACACAATTAATGTTGAATTTGAAATACAATTGAACATTTGCTTTTAAAAATAAGGGAGCACGTAGCTGCAGGTCTGTAGCTCCCGGTCTGAAAAAATTCGGATGGACGACCTGGGAGCTACAGTGCCTCCCATAGTAAAAACCTGCGATTTACGGCGCACAAAAAACGGCGCTAGTTTTGGACTGATTAACCTTATTTCCACACAAATTCTGTGAAAACAATTAGTACCATTAAATTTTTCAGGAAATTTACTACTGATAATTGCCTCAGAGTTTCTTTTAAACATGCTAACCGACCTCGAAAAATGAAGTATATTAATTTACGTCGAGATCGAGAGTCGCCATTTTCCCATATAAACAAACTGCACCACTTCACTTTACGGGGCTGGTGATGGTGTTTTAAAGAATATCAGAGGCAAGTAGCTCCCAGGTCGTCCATCCGAATTTTTTCAGACCGGGAGCTACAGACCTGCAGCTATGGAGCACGATATAAATTGTAACTAACCTTTAATTATTGTCAAAACTGTAGTAACTGTTTAAAACTTCGTGCTGTGCCCATGGTGCCAAAAGCCGGAAGTAAAGACACGTGTGTGTCAGATGGAGGGTGCCAGCACCGGATATATATGTTTTAAACCAAGATCTCCTCCACCACATTCCTTTTAACTGTTCTATATTTACCATTCTCATTGAAACATTTAAAGATAATGTCCTGAAAAAACACGATTCAGGAATGAGAGTACCAATGCACCGGATGTTGACATCAGAGAAGTGTTAATACAAGATTGAGCCTAGCAGAAAAGGGTAGGGCTTAGGTGATTGGCATGAATTTATTGCTGAAATAACGATCATTTTAAAGTAAAAGTATCACTGTTTAAATTCAATGATGGAATTGAGAAGTACTGCAGAAAGTAAAGAATTAAGAGGGGTTGGAATAGGAGATGGGTGTCATTTTTGAGACTTGGATTCATCTGCTGCGGATCGCTGTAAGTTGTAAACAAGCTCAATTTTGACCTTGGCTGACCATCTGTTCATAGAATATTGACCAAAGTTAGGTTTAACTCAGACTTTTTTCTAATACTCTGTTATGTTTCGTGTGCGCCATATTACCATTGAGTTCTTAAAAGTGTCTATAATCTTTTCAAATTGATTATCTGATGCTCGCCGATGTCAATTTGAATTCATCCGAGTTATAATTCAGCAGACTATTCATTCTACAGGGATTCCACAGTTTGATCGAAAGAGTGATTCGGATCAAATACTGTCCCCATACTTCTCAGCCATCTTCCGCAGTCTTCTCTCAAGCCTAAAGTGGTCTCGTGCACTGAGGTTGATGTAAAGGTTTGATCCACACACCCTGATACTACATCAGCTGTCAACAGTGGCATCATCTGGTAATTTTATTTATCCCCATTGTAATGATTTTGAGTATTTTGGCAGGAACGCAGTACAGTTAAGGCGGTCAATAAAAATATCGGCAATTTTTTGTGATGAAAACACGTATACTTTAGTTCATCGGGCATGCCCTTTTTAAAATCAATAACAGCCGCTCAAATGCAATATATTTCTGAAATATATATGTAACAGTACAACATTTTATGTTCATAGAGGTCACGTGATATGGTATTTATGGTTTTGATGTCGTTTAAAAATTTCAATATTGCAACGGCATAATCATGTCACAACTGAATTATAAAATAACTTGATGTTGTATCGTAGATTTTGAAAAATGTTGCGAACTTTTTAACATAAGATTATTTGTTGGTTGAAACCATAATTTATAATGCATATGTTGAATAAGTTTGAAGGTCACAGTGTTAATTTCATTAAAAAATAATTAATTTGTAAGATTTTATCTCAGAAGTGTTTACATAGCATATTTCAAATTCACATGTAAAAGTTTGTCATGATCAGATAAGTGTATGCCCTTGCAATTGAATGATTTATTTAGGTACCCAGCTTTAAGATATGCGATATTTTATACAAAACTGAGGTTGCCTCATTATACGATGCATTATTATATCAAATTGAAAACAAGACTAAATCGGTAGCATTTTACTTATAATAATGTTAATTTTCCGTTAATCTATGACATTTATTTTTCTTCGCTAAAAAACTGCACGATAGCCTTCAATGACTTAACTAAATGCGTCATTTTGAAGCATATGGCGTCATATTTTACATATAGTACAGCGAGAACGACCTCTCGCTTATTTTTCAGTGTGTACAATATAACGGACATCAAAATTGTAAGTAATAGCATTTGTTGTTTTTAATTAAAAGATTAGTATAAATTAATTTTGCTAATAAATGAATTAATAAGTACTTTGGAGTTTGTAATATACTGTGATGTCATAATGCACATTTCCCGTACTTTTTGTCTGAAGGAATTTATTGACAGCCTTATACAGTTTAGAGTTTAGGAATATGTCTGGTCGTGAATGTAGAATTAGTGCCCCCCCCCCTCCCCCAATGGAAGAGGTGGGGAAGGGAATGTTTAATTTACATGATCATTACACATGAAACAGAAATGAGGACCACTTTCTAGTCTTGGTGACACCTGGGACTCATGTCAACTTAATATGGAGTATATTTTATTTGCATGATAATATTTTATGAGTTTGGTGGGGACTTTTTGTGAAGTTTAAATGGTTCAAATGCTTGTAAATGTCAACAGAGTGGAGTATAATACAACAGTTTTTAGAGTTACCTCCCTTTGGCTCACTGGTCACTGTTGCAGAATTTCAACATGATGTAACTTCTTTAATTTAAACTGACTGCATCTATTTTTTTTAATTTTAATTTAAATTTAAACAATATTTTATTATGTAAAAATATTACATACCGGTAATAAGGATTGGGCAGCAGACAATCTGCCTATTTGAGCCCTCTCCTTTCTCCTCTTCTTTTTTAATTTTTACTTGAATGTTATTCTGACTGCATAAATCACATTTGTTAATATGTTTTACGGTGCAACCGTTGGGGCGAGCGCAGCATGTGATCAAACAATGAATTATGATAAATCAATAAAAATAAAATTAACAACGTAAATAAATTTGATTGCAAAAAAAAATAAAACATACCTATTTTTTCAGTAAATTTCCATTATCCATGCATAGTTTATAAGATTTCATATGTTATAAGATTTGTTATTTATTTATTTATAAGTAGAACAATAGTTTATTCTCAGATGAGATAAAATGTTGTTGAATAATAAAGATTTTAATATAAATGTTCATTGCACTGTATCTCCTCTTTTAAAGTGATTGTAACGTCAGTTCATCCCCTTTTTTGCAGTCGACATTTTTTCTTAATAATTAGGATCTTCCGTTTCCAACGGAAGACCCTCTTGTTATTCTATTGATTATTTTTATTAGGGTCTTCCGTTTCCAACGGAAGACCCTCTTGTTAGGGTCTTCCGTTTCCAACGGAAGACCCTCTTGTTATTCTACGGTTTCTTTTTATTAGGGTCTTCCGTTTCCAACGGAAGACCCTCTTGTTATTCTACGGTTTCTTTTTATTATTAGGGTCTTCCGTTTCCGACGGAAGACCCTCTTGTTATTCTATTGTTTCTTTTCTTTATTATTATTATTTTTTTTTTAATTTTTTTTCTGACTTTTTTAGAACGCTATTTCTCGTGAACTACTCGACCGATTTGCATAAAATTTCAGGACATATTAAGCATCAAACATACTTGATATTATAATTTTTTTGCTGATGACGTCACTTCCGGTTTGAGCTTTTGAGGATCTAGTGAATTTTTAAGGACCATTTTGTCCACGTAACTTCTCAAAACTAATTGTGATAGAATCGTGAAACTTTCAGGGATTAGTAGATGAATGTCTGTAGATGATCCTATTTATTTGATATTTTGAAAAATGCGCAAGGCGCCGAAGCTCGCCCGAGCTCGAAAATTGGCACCATTTTTTTTCATGAAATTTTCGCACATTTTCAGCCCTAGCTTTTAATGTATAAATATTTTGTTAAGACATGTAATGCAAAAGTTGTTCAGATTAAAACGGACTTTCGTTTGATATCAAGAAAAAAGGGCTGGCCCCTCAAATAAGGGGCCAAGAGGGCTATAAAGTATTTTTGCAATAACTCTTTACTGAACAATAATTTGTTATCAATTATAGAAGCAAAAATGTTCATTGTACATCTGTTTATCTATAGAGTACCATACCTAGGTCATATGTTACGTAATTAGGGGTTTCAAGGGGCCAAAAGCCCAAAACTTTGATCTTTAATAACTTGGAAAGGAGAAATATTTTGAAAAGCATTGTAGAAAAAAAGTTGCCCAAAATAATGTTCTTAACAATATGATACCTAAAAATTTTTTGTTGGTGGCCCAAGTAAGGAGTTTAAGGGTCGGCCCCTAAAACACAGTTGTTCAGATATCTCTAGAACGGTTAACAATTTGTGAACAGTTGTTGAACAAAATGTGTTTATATTTACTAGATCTTTTGATATCAAGAAATAAGGGCTTGCCCCTCAAATAAGGGGCCAAGAGGGCTCTAAAGTCTTTTTATAATAACCCTTTACTGAAAAATAATTTGTTATTTATTATAGAAGCAAAAATGTTCATTGTACAGTTTTTTATCTATACGGTACCATACCTAAGTCATATGTTACGTAATTAGGGGTTTCAAGGGGCCAGATGTCCAAAATTCTTATCATTAATATCTAGAAAAGGAGAAATATTTTGAAAAGCATTGTAGAAGACAAGTTGCTTAAAATAATGTTCCTAACAATATGGTACCTAAAATTTATTTGTTGGTGGTCCCGTTAAGGAGTTTAAGGGTCGGCCCCTAAAACACAGTTGTTCGGATATCTCTAGAACGGTAAACAATTCATGAATACTTGTTGAACAAAATATGTTTATATTTTCAAGACCTTTCATTTGATATCAAGAAAAAGGGGCTGACCCCTCAAATAAGGGGCCAAAAGGGATACAAAGTCTTTTTATTATAACTTATTTTTTAGCGATAATTTGTTATTAATCATAAAAGCAAAAAAAGAGAGCTTATTAATCATAATTTAAAACTGAAATCCGTTTTAAAATCGGACTATGCATTACGGAGATATAGGGGTTTAAAATTTTGATTTTTCCGGAAATTTTGAATCCACATTCTTGGTTAAGAAAATAGTTTCATGGTCAGAGTGAAATCAACTCGTACCTTAAATAATTCGATAATTGTAAAATCGTACTTTAACACATTCGGAATTATGTTGCTAAGTTGTTCTTGAAATCGATACGATTTTTGTCAATTGGTACTTAGAATCATTCGGATTTTGTTAACTCGTACCTAGAATAATTCGACTTTTTTTCTTTCTGTCTTAGTTTCTTATGTTTATTGGATTAAAAACTCTGCTTCTTACAGGAACGCCTAGCTTTACTTTCGACATTAACGGAAGACCCACTCGTTGCTTTGCAACGAGCTTTGCTCTAGTTATTTTATATTATTTTTCCTCTGACATTTTTCGAGAGCTATAACTCAAAAACTATTTGGACGATTTTCACCAAATTTACAGGACTGATAGAACATAAAACGTGCTTGCGATTAAAAAATGTTGAGCTGATGACGTCACTTCCGGTTTGAGATTTTGAAGATTTTGTGAATTTTTAAGGACCATTTTGTCCACGTAACTCCTCCGAAACTAAGGGGTATAGAAACGTGAAACTTTCAGGAATATGTAGGTGGATGTCTGTAGATGATCCTTTGTATTTGACATTATGGAAATTCCGCACGGCGCCGAAGCTTGCCCGAGGTCGAAAATTAGCACCAAAATTTTTGGCGAAATTTTAACACGTTTTGCAATATATCTTTTAACCTGTAAATAATTTGTTAAAACATGTAATGCAAAAGTTGTTAAGATTTACACGAGCTTTTGTTTTGTTTTAATAAAAAGGGGCTGGCCCCTTTAATTAGGGGCCAGGAGGGCTCTAAAGTCTTTTAATTTTAACTCTTTACTGAGCAATAATTTGTTATTAATTATAGAAGCAAAAATGTTCATTGTACAGTTGTTTATCTACACATTACCTTATTTTAAACATATGTTACGTAATTAGGGGTTTCAAGGGGCCAGAAGACCAAAATTTGATCATTTATATCTTGAAAAGGAGAAATATTTTGAAAGGCAATGTTGAATAAAAGTTGCTTAAAATAATGTTCTTAAGAACATGGGACCTTAAAATTTATGGTTTATGGCCCCAGTACGGAGTTTAAGGTTCGGCCCCTAAAACACTGTTGTTCAGATATCTCCAAATCGGTCAACAATTTCTGAACATGTATTAAACAAAATATGTTTATATTAGTGAGATCTTTTATTTAATATCAAGAAAAAAGGGCTGGCCCCTCAAATTAGGGGCCAAGATCGCTCTAAATTCTTTTTATTATAACTCTTTACTGAAAAATAATTTGTTATTAATTATAGAAGCAAAAATGTTCGTTGTACAGCTGTTCATCTATTCAGAACCATATCAAAGTCATATGTTACGTAATTAGGGGTTTAAAGGGGCCAGAATTCCAAAACTTTGATCATTATTATCTTGAAAAGGAGAAATATTTTGAAAAGCATTGTAGAACAAAAGTTGCTCAAAATAATGTTCTTAACAATGTGATACCTAAAAACTTTTCGTTGGTGGCCCCAGTAAGGAGTTGAAGGGCCGGCCCCTAAAACACAGTTGTTAAGATATCTCTAGAACGGTTAACAATTCCTGAACACTTGTTGAACAAAATATGTTTATATTTGCGAGACCTTTCATTTGATATCAAGAAAAAGGGGTTGACCCCTCAAATTAGGGGCCGGGAGGGGTACAAAGTCTTTATAGTTACCTTTTTCAGAGCGATTATTTGTTATTAATCATAAAAGCAAAAATAAAAAAATAAGAGCTTATTAAGCTTAATTTAAAACTGAAATCCGTTTTAAAATCGGCCGATGCATTAAGGAGATATAGGTGTTTAAAAATGGACTTTTCCGGAAATTTTGATTCCACATTCTTGGTAAAGAAAATAGTGTTATGTTCAAAGTTAAATTAACTCGTACCTAAAATAATTCGATAATTGTTAAATCATACTTAAACACATTCGGATTTGTATTTGCTAAGTTGATAATGTTTTTGTTAATTCGTACTTAGAATCATTCGGATTTTGTGAACTCGTACCAAAAATAATTCGATTTTTTTTCTTTTTGTTTTATTTAGTTATGTTTATTGGTTTAAGAACTCTGCTTCTTAGAGAAACTTTTAGCTTTATTTTTTACATAAACGGAAGACCCACTCGTTGCTTTGCAACGAGCTTTGCTCTAGTTATTATTTTATATTTTTCCTCTGACATTTTTCGAGCGCTATAACTCAAAAACTACTGGGTCGATTTTCACCAAATTTACAGGACCGATAGAACTTTAGATATGCTTGCAATTATAAAATTTTGAACTGATGACGTCACTTCCGGTTTGAGATTTTGAAGATTTTGTGAATTTTTAAGGCCCATTTTGTCCACGTAACTCCTCCGAAACTAATGGTAATAAAAACGTGATACTTTCAGGAATATGTAGATGGATGTCTGTAGATGATCCTCTGTATTTGACATTGTGGAAAATGCGCAAGGCGCCGAAGCTCGCCCGAGGTCGAAAATTAGCACCGAAATTTTAAGCAAAATTTTAACACGTTTTGTAAAACATCTTTTAACCTGTAAATAATTTGTTAAAACATATAAAGCAAAAGTTGTGTCAATTTTCAAGGGCTTTCATTTGATAACAAGAAAAAGGGGCTGGCCCCTAAAATTAGGGGCCAAGAGGGCTCTAAAGTCATTTTGCAATAACTCTTTACTGGACAATAATTTGTTATTAATTATAGAAGAAAAAATATTCATTGTACAGCTGTTTAACTATACAGTACCATACCTTAGTCATATGTTACGTAATTAGGGGTTTCAAGGGGCCAGAAGTCCAAAACTTTGATCGTTAATATCTTGAAAAGGAGAAATATTTTGAAAAGCATTGTAGAAGAAAAATGCTTACAATAATGTTCTCAACAATATGCTACCTAAAAAAAATTTGTTGGTGGCCCCAGTAAGGAGTTTAACGGTCGGCCGCTAAAACACATTAGTTCAGATATCTCTAGAACGGTCAACAATTCCTGAACACTTGTTGAACAAAATATGTTTATATTTGCGAGATCTTTCATTTGATAACAAGAAAAAAGGGCTGGCCCCTCAAATTAGGGGCCAAGAGGGCTCTTAAGTCTATCAATAATAACTTTTTACTGAAAAATAATTTGTTATATATTATAGAAGCAAAAATATTCTTTGTACAGTTAATAATATATACAGTACCATACCAAAGTCATATTTTTCGTAATTAGGGGTTTCAAGGGGCCAGAAGTCCAAAACTCTGATCAGTAATAGCTAGAAAAGGAGAAATATTTTGAAAAGCATTGTAGAAGAAAAGTTGCTCAAAATAATGTTTTTAATAATATAATACCTAAAAGTTTTTTATTGGTCGCCCCATTAGGGAATTTAAGGGTCGGCCCCTAAAACACAGTTGTTCAGATATCTCTAGAACGGTTAACAATTCGTGAACAGTTGTTGAGCAAAATATGTTTATATTTGCAAGACCTTTCATTTGATATCAAGAAAAAGGGGCTGGCCCCTCAAATTAGGGGCCAGGACGGCTACAAAGTCTTTTAATAATAACTATTTACTGAAAAATAATTTGTTATTTATTATTAAATCAAAAATGTTCAACTTATTAAGCTTAATTTAAAACTGAAATCCGTTTTAAAATCAGACGATGCATTATAGAGATATAGGGGTTTAAAAATTGATTTTCCGGAAATGTTGATTCCACATTCTTGGTCGGCCAGGGTCGGCCCCTAAAACACATTAGTTCAGATATCTTTAAAACGGTCAATTCCTGAACACTTGTTGAACAAAATGTGTTAATTATTACGAGGCCTTTTATTGATATCAAGAAAAAAGGGCTGGCCCCTCAAATTAGGGGCCAAGAGGGCTCTTAAGTCTATTAATAATAACTTTTTACTGAAAAAAAAATTGTTATATATTATAAAAGCAAAAATATTCATTGTAGAGCTATTTTTCTATACAGTACCATTCCTTAATCATATGTTACGTGATTAGGGGTTTCAAGGGGCCAGAAGTCCAAAACTTTTATCATTAATATCTAGAAAAGGAGGAATATTTCAAAAAGCATTGTAGAACAAAAAATGCTTAAGATAATGTTCTTTACAATATGATACCTAAGAATTTTTTGTTGGTGGCCCCGGTAAGGAGTTTAGGGTCGGCCCCTAAAACGCAGTTGTTCAGATATCTCTAGAACGGTTAATAATTTGTGAGCATTTGTTGAACAAAATACGTTTATATTTGCGAGCCCTTTCATTTAATATCAAGAAATATAGGCTGACTCCACAAATTAGGGGCCAGTAGGGCTACAAAGTCTTTTAATAATAATAATGGGTTTTTTTAGCGATAATTTGTTATAAATCATAGAAGCAAAAAAAAGAGCTTATTAAGCTTAATTTAAATCTGAAATCCGTTTTAAAATCGGACGATGCATTACAGAGAGATAGGGGTTTAAAAATTGATTTTTCCTGAAATTTTGATTTCACATTCTTGGTTAAGAAAATAGTGTTATGTTCAAAGTTAAATTAACGGGTACCTAAAATAATTCGATGATTGTTAAATCGTACTTAAACACATTCGGATTTGTATTTGCTAAGTTGTTCTTGAAATTGATAAGGTTTGTGTTAATTCGTACTTTGAATCATTCGGATTTTGTTAACTCGTACAAAGAACTATTCGATTTTATTTCTTTTTATTTTAGTTACTTACATTTATTGGTTTAAGAACTCTGCTTACAAGAGGGACTTCTAGCTTTACTTTC
Organism: Magallana ariakensis; assembly: GCA_020458035.1. Classification (NCBI taxonomy): domain Eukaryota; kingdom Metazoa; phylum Mollusca; class Bivalvia; order Ostreida; family Ostreidae; genus Magallana; species Magallana ariakensis. Next base: position 60,541,887 of record CM035816.1, on the reverse strand, counting down.
GACATTAACGGAAGACCCACTCGTTGCTTTGCAACGAGCTTTGCTCTAGTTATTATTATTTTTTTTCTGACTTTTTTCGGACGCTATTACTCGTGAACTACTCGACCGATTTGCATAAAATTTGCAGGACTGATAGAACATCAAAAGTACTTGAGGTTATTAAATTTTGTGCTGATGACGTCACTTTCGGTTTGAGATTTTGAGGATTTAGTGAATTTTTAAGGACCTTTTTGTCCACCTAACTCCACCAAAACTAATAAAGATAAAAACATGAAACTTTCAGGGATAGTAGATGAATGTCTGTAGATGATTCTCTGGGTTTGATATTGTGGAAAATGTGCAAAGCGCTGAAGCTCGCCCGAGCTCGAAAATTGTCACCAAATTTTTTTACGAAATTTTTGCACATTTTCTTAATTATTTCTGAATGTGTAAATATTTTGTTAAGACATGTAATGCAAAAGTTGTTCAGATTTCCACGCTCTTTCATTCGATATCATAAAAAGGGGGCTGGCCCCTCACATAAGGGGCCAAGAGAGCACTAAAGAATTTTATTAATAACTCTTTACTGAAAAATAATTTGTTATTAAGTATAGAAGCAAAAATTTTCATTGTGCAGCAGTTTATCTACATAGTACCATACTGAAATCATATGTTACGTAATAAGGGGTTTTAAGGGGCCAGAAGTCCAAAACTTTGATCATTAATATCTAGAAAAGGAGAAATATTTTGAAAAGCATTGTAGAACAAAAAATGCTTACAATAATGTTCTCAACAATATGCTACAAAGAAAAAATTGTTGGTGGCCCCAGTAAGGAGTTTAAGGGTCGGCCCCTAAAACACATTAGTTCAGATATCTCTAGAACGGTAAACAATTCCGGAACACTTGTTGAACAAAATATGTTTATATTTGCGAGATCTTTCATTCGATATCAAGAAAAAAGGGCTGGCCCCTTAAATTAGGGGCCAAGAGGGCTCTTAAGTCTATTGATAATAACTTTTTACTGAAAAATAATTTGTTATATTATAGAAGCAAAAATATTCTTTGTACAGCTGTTTATCTAAACACAACCTAAGTCATATGTTACGTAATTAGGGGTTTCAAGGGGCCAGAAGTCCAAAACTCTGATCATTAATATCTATAAAAGGAGAAATATTTTGAAAAGCATTATAGAAGGAAAGTTGCTCAAAATAATGTTTTTAACAATATGATACCCAAAACAATTTTGTTGGTGGCCCCATTAAGGAGTCGGCCTTTAAGGTCGGCCCCTAAAACACAGTTGTTTAGATATATCTAGAACAGTTAACAATTCGTGAACAGTTGTTGAACAAAATATGTTTATATTTGCGAGACCTTTCATTTGATATCAATAAAAAGGGGCTGGCCCCTCAAATTAGGGGCAAGGAGGGCTACAAAGTCTTTTAATAATAACTATTCACTGAAAAATAATTTGTTACATATAATTGAAGCAAAATTGTTCAACTTATTAAGCTTAATTTAAATCTGAAATCCGTTTTAAAATCGGACGATGCATTACAGAGATATAGGGGTTTAAAAATTGATTTTTCCGGAAATTTTGATTCCACATTCTTGGTTAAGAAAATAGTGTTATGTTGAAAGTAAAATTAACTCGTACCTAGAATGATTCGATATTTGTTAAGTCGTTCTTAAACACATTCGAATTTTTTTTGTTAAATCGTTCTTAAAATCGTTAAGGTTTTTGATAATTCATGCTTAAAGTCATTCGGATTTTGTTAAGTCGTACCAAGAATTATCCGATTTTTTATATCTTTTTGTTTTAATTACTCCTGGTATTGGTTTTAGAGCTCTGCTTCTTACAGGAACATCTAGCTTTTCTTTCGACATTAACGGAAGACCCACTCGTTGCTTTGCAACGAGCTTTGCTCTAGTTATTATTATTATTTTATTTACGCTTAAAAATATTAGCTTATTATATTAAAGGGACATGGAGTTGCCCCCCCCCCCCCCACTTGGGATTGGGAGCATGTAATAAATGGAAGTGGAAATAAAGAAACCATTGAACTGCTAAAGAGCTGAAGGATAAAAAGCATGATGTTCTTAAAATTACACATCTTTTATGCTTCTCAAAAGTTTTACTTTGATTCTTCGCGAGAACGTGAGGACTTGGAAACCATTGGTACTATGAATTGTGGGTCCAAATTTACTGACACCGAACAAATCTATCGGATCAATGTTCAAACCTTTGTGACGTCACTCGATTTTATTATTTTTTTGATTGAGAGTGTACTGAGGTGAACTTTAGAGGTAACATTGACTGTATGTCGTATACATCGTTATTGTTTTGATTGTCTTGCTGATTCTCGTGAGAGTGTGAAGTGATAAAAAATGCCATGATTACAGGGAACTACTGGGACGATTAAAACAATGCATTACTGGTCCGATTTACTGACGCCAAAAAAATCCGTTGAATGAATGTGCAACTGGTCCGAATTTTCTATTCACACACGCCTTGCCGTTAGAGCTCGCTTCGCGCCGGCGCTGCGCGCCGGCGAGCTGCGCTCGCTATTACATGTAATTGCATGTGTAATTTCATGTAATTGTGTTTTTATGTACCCCACCCCTGAAAAATCATTTAATTTTGTATTTATGTATGTAATAAGAATGTATATGTATATTTGTGATGCATGTATGATAAAAATTGATGTATTTACATTGGTTTGTGCAGTGAATAACTTGTATCACTGATTTTCTCTCCTTTGTGCACTTAGGCCACACCAATTTGATTTCTTGGTCTTCGGATTCTAAGTAAAAAAAATATTGGGGCGAGCGGGCGATTTACTAATTTTAAAAATAAAAAACTGAAATTTGATAATTTTTTTGGCGACATAAAAAAAATAGAGGCGAGCGATTACATTTTATGTTAAAATGTCATTTTTGCAATACATGTAAAAAGCAGTGAAAAATTGGTGACCGTATTCGCATTATTGTATCAACCCCTCCTGATCGCTAATTCAATCTACACATGCTGGTATTATTTACTTGTAAAACTTGCTTATAATCTACCGAGAAATGTTTGGTATGATCAATGTTAAAAAGGGCAATCATGACTAATAAAAAAAATAAAATAACCAAAAATGGAGCGGGAAACGGAACTCAAATTTCCAGGTGCGGGATTTATTTTTTAATATTATTTTCTGGAAAGCCCTTATAGTCACGTGCGCGCGGATCCGGCGACCAAGAAATCAAATTGGTGTGGCCTTAGGAGGATTTTCATTTGTTTGGCCTCCTCGGTCTTGAAGATGGTGGCACCAGGGCGGCGGGGTCATTTTTCCCTTTATGATGCTGACAGAGAGTCCGTAACTATTTTTCTTTATAATGCAGGTAAAATTTTTAGAATACAGTACTAGTCTCTGTCTCTTTACCGTAAGGCATATTTGTGGTCTGAAACCAGAAAAAATTACACTTCTAAATTTTTTACATTGGCAAGGAATTCTTTTTGTTCTAGGTGTAACTTCCAATAATTTTACAATTTATCAGTTCTCTCTGTTTATTACTACAATGATGTAACTAAACTATAATGTCAAAATTGTGTACCTATCCTTTTGCAAAATTACTGTAATACAAAATGATAGGGGGCACCTGCTAGTTCTCTAAACTGCATCAGACTGGGGGTGGTGATATAATTCGCACATGCTAAATAAAAAAAAAAAAGACCAGATTAGGATTAATGGGCTTATTAGAGTCAATAATGATTAAATTTTCATGATGTAAATATTTTTTACTTATATGTCGATATTTAGCTTGTTTAATATGCATTATTCACTAGGTTTTTATCTTTTTAGGAGGTTTTCACAAATTTTGGGTAGAATCCACCCTTATTGAAAAATCTTATCAAATTTATTAATGATATCCTTAAGTACATTAAAACAAACACATTTATTCCAAATTTCCATTTATTTTATTTGTTAAAGTCGTTAAAAAGCAGTCAATTCTCATTACAGTATTTGCCAAGGGAGGGAGCCTGATACTCGGATGAGCACAGCAAAAATATATATCAAGATCCAGGACTCATATTTCATACAAAATAGAGGTATATATATAAGGTTTATGAAAACTCAAATTATGAGTAAAGGAATGAGAGTACCAATGCACCGGATGTTGACATCAGAGAAGTGTTAATACAAGATTGAGCCGAGAAGAAAATGGAAGGGCTTAGGTGATTGGCTGAATTCATTGCTGAAATAACGATCATTTTAAAGTAAAAGTATCGCTGTTTAAATTCAATGATGGAATTGAGAAGTACTGCAGAAAGTAAAGAAATAAGAGGGGTTGGAATAGGAGGTGGGTGTCATTTTTGAGACTTGGATTCATCTGCTGCAGATCACCGTAAGTTGTAATCAAGCTCAATTTTGACCTATAAACGCCATGGGACCCTATATATTTCTAGTGATTTTGTGTTAGTGCTTAAAAATGAACTCGCAAATGTGACCAAGGATATGTCTGTAAGTAAAACAGCAAACAAGCCAGGTGTGTTAAAGTTAACACTGAGCTCTATCGGAAATAAATTGGTACTATATTCCCTTCACTGTTCACAGAGAACCAGGTGTACTTAATATCATTCGATAAGATGTTTACAATCAGAATCAAGCTTGAAATCCCTGTTAAAAGCGTTTACGTTATTTTGATCAACAATGTGTAAAATTCAAACCACGAACGGACATTTCGGTATTTTTTTTAAATGATCGACTAAAAATTCGGTCGGTTGTTATAAAAAGAGGGTTAAATGGAATTTTAATTTTTTATTCCAATATTGCAAAAAATAGGATCGGCGGATCCGTAAAACAACTAATTTTTAAAAATGGCCTAGTGGACTGTGGTTTAACTGTAGATTGTAATCAATCTCACCGCACACTGCAGCATCATGAACAATATTAGACGTTCTCGCTGAGTTAAGATCTCAGGCTTTTGAAGTTTTCTCAGTAACATACTTATTATACCAAAGTGTTCATATCAGATCTGCTCTTTACTGCTAGAATTGGTGCAAATCCAACTTTTTTATTGCCAAAACAGTCAGAAAAATCATGAGGTTGTGTGCAATTAATTCAGGATAGTAGATTATCTGCCAATGTAACTAACTTCACAATCTGCCTGCTTTTTCGATTACCTTCCTCGTCATGTATTTTTTTCTTTTGCCCAATTCACATTGAATGATTTCATATGATCATATGATCATGATGATGGGTCTGACCAATATTAATTTGGGAACTTTTAGCCTACAATAACACATAAACATGAATGTTTATAAAGACTAAAAACAATGACAAATTTGTATAAAGTGATTTCATTATGTATATTAATATAATATATGAACAAACACTGTTTAAAAGTAACCTATGCCGTTGAGTACACAAGGTTTAACTGATTATTTTAGGTGTCAAGTATTTTGATCAAACACTACAATATTATTTTCAAAGTGCGACGATATCAACAATCGACGATATCAACAAACTTTGAAATTTTTTTTTTTGGTCAAAGTGCGTTGAAAAGTAAAGTTAAAAATGCGGAATTTTTCAAATTGTGTTGCAACATTGCTTCATTTAGTTGAACGAAATGTATCTATATGTAATGGGTGACATCGTAGACGGGTATTAAGGAGGCTGGGTGGTCAACAAATTTACCATCAGATCTACCGTAAATTAACCGTCAGTTCTACCTTAACAATTTGGACACGATTTGTGTGTTGCAATTAATCATTATGTAGTAAAGACAATTTCTATTAATTTCCCTATAAAATCTGAATATTTTCGGATAGCCTTATACAATACTGTGGTTTCGTCAATATTCGTTGAATACCAATTTTCGTGGATTTCGTTGTTAAGTTGATCCACGAAATTAAATGCTCATTAAAATGCAATTTCTATTAACGTTTTGTATTGATTGGGTCATTGAACATGAATTTTAGTATCCTTGAAACTGTGATTTTTACTTTATCCACGAACATTGATATACCCTTGAATATTAATAAAACTACAGTACATAGCTCTTATTCTAAAGAAGATTAATATATTTTAAACAAGAGCACAGTTTTAATAACTTATAGTCAGTCCCTGAGTCCCCGTTTTAACAATCTAGAATATGTTTTTATAAGGGTACTGGAAAATGAATTCTTGAACGTTGTTTCCGAAACATCGTTCATATCATAACCGGTGTATTGAACTTTGAAATCCACCTGGGGCTTAAAGTTTGGTCATGGGTCACGATTTAATTCTAATGTTAAATTATGTTTGCATGCTTCTATTAGTATCCAACCTGTGATACTGTAATTTCTAAGAAGATTATTCCCTACGTAGAGATGTATTGTTAAAAAAAAATGTAGTTAATTATGATCTTATTTAATTTTCGTCATACTGTTCATTATTTGTAAAGCGATTACTGTGATACTTTGTCAATCAATTGCAAATGAGTGTGTTATAAATATGTGGACAAACAAACAAAGAAAAGTATAGATCTATATCATAAATAAATAGAACCTTAAAACTGTTACAATACATTTAAGTCTTTGAATTACTTTCCTTTTTCTGTCCTGAAAAATCCAAAGAACAACCAAGATAATGAAGCTATAAAATTCATGGCATAACCTAGGATTTGGCTTGCGTCTCACGCATACGTTGTTCCTGATAGTCAAATAAACCTTTAAGCTGTTTAGGGACTGGAAAATAGTATTTATTACCTATATACATTCAAAATTAGTCTTTAGTGTACTATACCAATGTTATTTTTGTATTAAAATTCAATTCAATGTATGCATGCATGATATGTAATATATACGAGGGTTGATCCAAATGTAATGTCACAGATGCGATAAAATCGTGAAAAATCCGCGTAAAGTGACAAAAATTCGTGCTTTGAGATATCTACCTTATTCGATTCGTATCTAAAAATTTTAATGCATTATTATAAATATTTCTGAAGATAATATATTTTGTAGAGCGCGAGGTAAGGATAGTCGCCGCACGCTGGCGACGTCATTTCTAGATCTTTGGCGTTCTGGTAGAATTTCGTAATTTAGTACTGTATTTATAAATTGGCGTTGATGCTCTATTTTACATTTTTTTAATCATTTTTTTCCATAAAGTAACTAATTAATCTTTTTGTAATCGATGGAGTAGTATATTGGATTATTTAAAGTGAGATCAGTTTGGCGAGGTTTCTTCAAGAATTCATGAACGTAGCTTTATAATATAGCCATGCATTGACGTTAGAACCTAGCTTTAACGTTCATCCAGAGCGTATGTCTTCTGTCTATCTAATTTATTTATTAACATGACATATGCTTTAATTAGATATTGGAACCACGTAATGGGTACCCTGTTCACTCCTATTAATTTTATGTTGATATATCAATTCCAGTACATTTTTTAGCGATTTCTACCCATCGAAACAAAAAATGCATCGTGTTACTATTTGCATGTCCAGTCTTTTTATTCCTTGATCTAGAGACAAAAGGCATTGCTTAGAAATCCGACATGGACGGTAACGGTCCCTAATTGTTTAAAACAGTTAGAAAAAGTTTATAATATATCTGTTTCAAAATATTGTGCTGTTTGGGGCTTTTTCAAATTTTGAAGCATGTAATTTATTCATAAATACAAACCTTAAAAAAGACGTAAATTCATGACGCGGCGATGTCACGTATATATCATGCTATAAACATCAATATCTTGTTAAATGTTCAACAACGAATTTTAATCAAAATTCTAGTTCAAACTAGAATTTTGATAAGGAAAATTTTGATGTATCATTTTATTGAAAAAATGACAATAACAAACCGCCAACCATATCAAAAATCCATAAAACGAAATACAAATTCAAAGCAGAGCAACACGGATCTCCAAGATAGAGGTAGGATCAGGTGCCATGGAGGAGTGAGCATCCTCTGCTGACCGGTCACACCCGCCGTGTGCTCTTTGTCGTAATCGGGAAAATAAAAACCGCAAAAGTCCGTAGACAATTAGGTAATTAATTATGGTCTAACAATATTAGTATGAAAAACGTCAGTCAGCATGCGACTCAGTGGAAGATTGTATTTGCTGACAAGGTCGTTGTATCGACCATAGAACTTACGAAAAGATGACTTTAAACGAGACTGTTGATAGTCCTGTTTTATCAACTTGTTTGTCAGTAGCTTGCCTCGTCTTAGAAACTGTTCATACGAAGAGCATGCCCTTGCGTATCGAATTAACTGAGAGACAAAAACACCATAAACAGGTTATGAGGTATATTGCTACATAAGTAAGGAAAGTTAACTATAGAAAAATTGAAGTCATCGCGTTTATCATAAAGTTTTGTTGTTAGGTTACCATCAATGTCCATTTCCAGTAAAATATCCAAATATGAAACAGATGACGCTGACTCTGTGGTATCTTTTATTTCAAGTTCACTTTTATAGTTTAAATAAGTTTATATAATACAGCGCCAGTGAGAGGCGCGGTGTATAGTGTGACATTACTTTTGGATCAACCCTTGTACATGAGGTACAATGTAATTCATATTTAGTTATATGCATTGATTAGATGAATACCTTAATATCTTAAATCAATTTCTGTAAATATAACAGTGTGAATAAAGATAAAAGGTAAACAAACAGCGTAATATATTTTCTGTAATATATTTTGTGAAAAAATTAACACATTTTTTTTCAATTTTGGCCAAAATCTATGTATGATTGCCAGGAAATTTAATTTTTGTTTATAAAGTACATGTTTAAAAAAATGTAAACGTCAATAGCCCCAATGTTTTCATAATCAGACATTTCAGTATAAAGACAATTGCTACCTTATCCCGACAGTACAACTTAAAAATCAGTCGACAATTTATTATCAACAATCTACATGAGATATTTCATAGATGTGATGCAGAAAAATTCAAAATATGACGTCACTATTACTATGTGTGTTTAGTCCGACCAGATAAAATCCAACAATAAGTTTTCATCTTACGGTCAAGATCTAGTAAATGAAAGGTGCCTACAGGTTTATAAAATTTAAGATATAAATTCTTTCAATGATGCTTCATAACAATAACTTTTGGTAAACAATGAACAAAATCATGTCTTAAACTGTCATTTTTAATTAAATATAAAGGAAATAAGTATCAAATTTCAGACTTTTGTTCAATAAAAAATACCTAGAATGCCTACAGTCTCTCCAAAAACGAAATTAAACAAGATCTTGATCTCCTCTTTAACATAATATCAAATTGAGTCTAGATATCGGGATTAATTTCCCCATGTTTTAACATGATATGTCAAGAAATTGTTTAATTTTCTACATAATTCCTTAAAAGTGCGGGAAAAAGATTCTTCAGATCAATTATAACGTCACAATGGTTCTAGCATCAAAAAGACACTCTTGAATCATTTACTAGATCTTGACCTTCAGAAGTTTGTAGAATTATTTTGTGTTTTTTTTTATTTAAAATAATTGAATAATAGTATAAAATCCTTTAATTGTGCTTCAAAACGTTAAATTCATAAGTGAAAATACATGTATATCTTATATATTGTAAATCAATCGCTCCTTATTTTGAGTTAGAACCATTTAAATAAAACCCTGGCCGTTCGGTAAGACGTAACTATTTCAAGCATTAAAACAAGTTTAAAATGACGCTGGTTTCAAGTGAAATATGCACAGATTGCGTAGTTTTAGGTCAAAAGCCAGACAAATCTTGCTGATTTCAAAGAGCCATGGCTGAGTGGCAAGGAATGAAATAGACAGGCCTACGCCACATTGCTGTTTGACACAACTACCCAAAGTCCAAGCTCTTGATAAAATGGCTCTATAACTACTGAGGACATAATATGGGCTTTTGTAAACTTGCAACATAGTTTAGTTGAAAGACTCTCGCAAGATTTTCTTAGGGTGAAAATGAATTAGTACGATTTTTGAGAAAAGGGTTACAGATGTAGTTATTGTCCGTAGGTAGTGACAGTTTACCTATATATCTAGAAATATAGGCAGTTTTAATTACAAAGAAAACAATACAAAAAGACGATATTTTATCTTAATTTTCAAACATGGACCTTAATACCATTAGAACCACCAAAAATGAGAAAGGAAAATAGATACTGTTTATATTATATTTTCTACACATAGTTTATTACATTCAATCTATAGACATGTTTGTCACAGTGTGTTTACACTGACAATAAATCAATAATCATGGTTAACAACAAGCATTTTGGGAGTATTGCATAAACAATACTTGACTCCAACCGGAACCTCCAATAAAACAGTTGCATTTAAGGAGGCAGTCTTAAGTTTTCATTGCGAATGTATTTTCGCATTTTAGTAAAATACAGTATATTTATACCTTTAATTAAACAGTTTCGATACCATTTATTAAATTGTATAAGATAACAAATAAAAAACAGATAAAAATATTTAGATTTTAAGAATACTTTTATTTTTTAAACGATTTTCCGTTGTTAGATAGGTGAGCGTTGCCATTGTGCTTTTATGACGTTATGATGAAATGGAGCTTTGTAGGAGTACGTTACAAGAAAAAATGTGATAAAAAGGAAAAAAAGTGCACGCCTTGGAAATTTTACACACAGAATAATGCTATCCTCAGGCTTATTTTTCTTAATTTTTGAATGAATACATTGTACCAATCTACATTTGTAATACTGTGGAGTCATTAGATTTCGTGGTAGCTCCATTTTCGTGGAATTTGTGGGTACCTCTCACCCACGAATCAACATCCTCCACGAATTAATAAACTAGAGCTATAAAGTCATATTTCCTTTTGTATGTTTAAGAGAGTACATGAAATTACGTCCCAATGAACATGTAAAATTTAAGCAATCCACGGAAAATAGACCCCGCAAATATTAATGATTGCACAGTTCTCTAAATATGTAGCGAAATTTGGTTCACTTTGATTTTTGAGATAACCCCAATTAACAAACAGACGATAGAATTTAGTATTTTTACAAATTAAGTAGAGAAAATATTGCTAATCACATATTACAATTTCAGGAAAATCACTATTGTAATTTTTTTTTCAATCTGCTTCGAAGTGCGAAAAATTACAATTTCCTTTATATTTCTTTAGTAAATGTTCTTGTATTTTGATATGGCCCCTAAAAGGAACCCGATAAAAGAATTTCGTAAAACTTCGCAAACATACTAGAGTTGATGTTAATTAAATAAGGTTAAAAAAAAAAGAGTTATGCTTGTGTAACTTTATAAAAACCCAAATCGGCCTCCTTAAAGTGCTAAATAAGCCTTGAGAAAAATGAGTGAACGATTTTTTAACGGACAAAAATATTAATAAAACAAACAGACGAGTCGTTTTAAATTGATGTCTTAAATTTGTGGTCCATTTGAGTTTCTTTGAGTCCATGTAGATACTTAGCATTTATCTAATCATAGGTCAGAGTGATTTTCAAATATTGATTACATTTAAAGTGAAAAAAGAAAGGTCGAACTTAATGAGTGATTATTCTGTGTAAAATGCAATGGCAAAGTAAAAATGCACGAAAAAATGCACTAACCCAACTGTAAATAAAAACCCCATTTAAAATCAAAACGAAAATACCTGTTATTTAAAAGTAAAGAAATATAAACTTTATCTCGAGGGCAACATCATGAAGGTACGCAAGACGTTTGAAATCAATTTCCCAAACCATAACCAAAACAAAAACATGAAAAAGGCAAGACAACGAAGAGGGGGATCGAATTCGCCGATAGGGAACTAAATAAAAATACTGACTTCATCCAGTTCTTCTTTTAACATATACCATTGAGTTTCAAAGGGTATATATGTTGGTTGGTAAACTTTACATTTGTTAGAAATCCATAATTTTTTAGTAATTTCAAAAAGAAATTTAGATGCCAGAAGGTATAGTAATTTTTAAATGCATTAAAATCGATTACCGCTGACTAATTAGTATTTGGCGATTTAAGCTTAAACATAAAATGACAAATCTATTTCAAAAGAACACGGGATTTAATTTATCTGCATATGTCAGTTGTACGTTTATTTCAGTCTAAGTATTCATATAGGAAACTTTTAGTCTACTTTAAACCTCAAAGCATAAATTTCCTGTTTAGATAGGTGTATTCACTCTAAAAAATTCTTATTGACGACACAATTCGCTACTTTTATACTAAAGTATTTTGACAGACGTAAGTACATGTAGACTGTACATATTAAAACTTTTTGTGTAAGTCAACTACAAAAACTAATGACCTTCTTAAATATATATATGTTTAAGGCGGGTCTCTTTTCGACTGACGTCATCACTGATAGTTCTTTATACAATGTATTGAAAATAGTTTTGTTATATTCACTGTCAATCGGGCAGAGGTTCAGGTTTTTTTTTAGCTCACCTGAGCTGAAAGCTCAAGTGAGCTTTTCTGATCAAAATTTGTCCGTTGTCTGTCGTCGTCGGCGTTGGTGTTGGCGTTGGCGTTGTTGGCGTTGTAAACTTTTCACATTTTCATCTTCTTCTCCAAAACCACTGGGCAGATTTCAACCAAACTTGGCACAACACCTCACTGGGTGAAGGGAATTTAAGTTTGTTCAAATGAAGGGCCACACCCTCTTTAAAGGTGAGATAATTTAGAATTATTGAAAATTTGTAGGTATTTTTCAAAAATCTTCTTCTCAAAAACTATAAGGCCAGAAAAGCTGAAACTTGTATGGAAGCATCCTTAGGTAGTGTAGATTCAAGTTTGTTCAAATCATGGCCCCCGGGGGTAGGATGGGGCCACAATGGGGATGAATTTTTACATAGGAATATATAGAGAAAATCTTTGAAAATCTTCTTCTTAAAAACTATTAGGCCAGGAAAGCTCAAATTGGAGTGGAAGCATCCTCAGATAGTGTAGATTCAAGTTTGTTTAAATCATGGTCCCCAGGGGTAGGGTGGGGCCACAATAGGGGGATGAAATTTTACATAGGAATATATCGAGAAAATCTTTAAAAATCTTCTACTCAAAAACTATTAGGCCAGGAAAGCTCAAATTGGAGTGGAAGCATCCTCAGATAGTGCTGATTCAAGTTTGTTTAAATCATGGTCCCCAGGGGTAGGGTGGGGCCACAATGGGGGGATGAATTTTTACATAGGAATATATCGAGAAAATCTTTAAAAATCTTCTTCTCAAACACTATCAGGCCAGAAATGCTCCAATTTGAGCGGAAGCATCCTCAAATAGTGTAGATTCAAGTTTGTTTAAATCATGGTCCCCGGGGGTAGGGTGGGGCCACAATGGGAGATGAATTTTTACATAGGAATATATAGAGAAAATTTATAAAAATCGTTTTCTCAAAATCTATTTGACCAGAAAAGTTCAAATTGGAGCGGTAGCATCCTCAGATATAGTGGATTCAAGTTTGTTTAAATCATGGTCCCCGGGGGTAGGGTGGGGCCACAATAGGGGATGAATTTTTACATAGGAATATATAGAGAAAATCTTTGAAAATCTTCTTCTCAAAAACTATTAGGCCAGAAAAGCTCAAATTGGAGTGGAAGCATCCTCAGATAGTGTAGATTCAAGTTTGTTTAAATCATGGCCTCCAGGGGTAGGGTGGGGCCACAATGGGGGATGATTTTTACATAGGAATATATAGAGAAAATCTTTAAAAATCTTCTTCTTAAAAACTATTAGGCCAGGAAAGCTCAAATTGGAGTGGAAGCATCCTCAGATAGTGTTGAACACTGTGCCTGATAATTATGCCAGTGCCAAGGTGGCATTTTTTAACCCGTCTAAGCTGCATATATCGAAAAAATCAACTAGATGCTGTCATTAGACAGTAATACCCGCACCAAGTGTTTGCCCCTAAATAACACTGTTTTGTACCAGTTTTAGTAAAAACAAAGGCCACGTGCACATAATACACCATCATCGGAACCCACGGGTTTTCTATCCGTTACACTGCATGCAGTATAATGGTTGGAAAACCTGTGGGTTCCGACGATGATAATACACATGAACGGCCCTTTATGTACAGTTGTGGTTGAACTGTTTGCATGTGAATTTTCAGTTAATCAATAATCTTCTCATTTCATAGAAAGTATGGTCTATATAATTATTACAAACAAAATTAAATTATGCCCCCTTCCCTCGGCGGTTGCCAGCTTAATTTAGATTTGCTTCTAGGTGCCAACATCATCGCGTGCACAGATATAGAGAAGGGATTGGAGTGGGTGGGGGGGGGTCCAGACCCTCCCACCCTTGAAAAAAATAATTTATATTAATACATTATATTAATACATGTAGTAAAATTACCAAACAATACACCTCGGACCCCAATCCCCCCACCCCCTGCAAACACAGTTACATACTACTTTGCCACCCCCCCCCCCCAACACACACACACTCCTCATGGATAAAGAAACATCAGAATATTTTGATAACAACGAAAGCCTGTACATGTAGTAAAGTGCATTATAATCAAAATTCTTTCACAGTGACGTTTTATAATTTTAAATTTTTACAATACAGGTATGTAGCAAAAAAAGATAAATTTTTTAAATTTTGGAATCTGAAGTAAAAAATAGAAAAGCCCCAGCAGCATTTGAACTCTCTACAGACATGTAGTTAACGCTATAACCCATTGCACTTCACTGTTAGGTAACATTATTTTGGGGGGAATTATTATATTTATACTTTATTGTTTATTTCTGCAATAGGGAGTTCATTACAATATGCAGGTGTCCTGTATGTACCACCTTAAAGCTGAAATGTGTGCTTTACATATTTTTACCGAATAAAACAGTACAAGGGGTTTAAAAGATAGGTATAAAAGATAAAGTCATGAAAATACATGCATGTTACAAGAAAATGATCTTTGTCCGAAGTTACGTACACAACACAGGTCTACAGGTCGCATTACCGGGTACTAGTTTTACCCAGCTCTTCAGTTAGATGGCTTTCACGTGGTGTACATAACGGTGTGTGTTTTCCATGTGCAGAATAGGATTAATTAACATGCATAAACATTTCTTTTGTGATGATCAGCTAATTAATGGATTCATATTGTGCTCTAATTGGATTATCATTATGATGTTGACCAATATAGGTAAGCATAATACATGTAGTACTCGTACAATATTATGAGACACCGGTATACATATGTATTACTTTCACTTTCTAAATAAGTGATCTCCCTTTGCCAGCATACTGTATCATCATCTTTTTTAAAATATCTAAATAAGCTCATCATTGTAACATAATATCCTATCACATTTGTACAGTTTCTGTCATTTTAATTGCAAAAGTTATTTTTTCATATGTCAGATTTAAATATTAAGTTAACCCCATATTGACCCTGTGACAGTTTGTATTACATTTGTGTATTACATTTAAATAAGTGTAGAGAGTTATCATGTCTATATGAGTTTTATTTAATAGGGAGGAAAGGGTCTTTTTTCTTAATGTATTATGATGCATCAAATAAAATGTAGGCCATGACCCTATGGGATTGTTCTGACCAAATGAAACAGGAAAATACCATTAATCTTGAAAACTGTTGAGATCCCCACCACTAAACCAACTATATTCTTGTTTCTAAAATCATTATGATGCATCAAATGGTGTAAGTACATGACCCCCAGGAGTTGTCTTTAAACCACCCCCACCCCTCTGAAATAGGAAATGATGATATACTTTGGTAATTTTAACTTTTGAGATCCCCCATATTTATTCTTGCTCTTTGTGCGCATCAAATTGTATATAGGTTATGCCCCCTTGGAGACACCCTGACTTTCCAGAACTGGATATAATAAAGTATTTTATCTTATTCATATGTATAGTGTTTGATCCATGTGGGTAATTTCTAGCCTATTGATGACCCTGCTTTGTTTAGGATTACAATTGCCCCAAATACATATAACATTTTGTTTATCTTATTGATAAGAAGTTAAAAGCAATTTCCTAAATCTTTATGTGCATCTAGAGAAAAATACCAATCAAGAAATGATTTAAAATTTGCTACTGTACACATGTTAGAATGTATTAAGGTGGCTCACTACACCTTGAAATATTTTCTCAAATCAGCAGAAAATTACTTGATTATGATAGATATCATAATGGATAAGAAGTATTTAAGTCAAATAGGCAAAAAAATGTGCAATTTTGGATGAAAAATTACATTTTAGAAAATTTAATTCAGTAAACTTGAACAAAAGCTCCAGGCGGATTCAAACTTATGATCTGCAGTTCAGAAACCCAATACTTTAACCACTGAGCCACGACAATATACAACCGAATCTAACGATATTAACAGTTTAACAAAACGTTTAAATCGCCATCTTGTGACGTAGTGTCTTAAAAATTATAAGTCTGGGTGTAGTGAGGTACCTTAAAGAAGACTCTGAATCTGATTGAGGGTGTGGAGGATAAACATTTAATTTTAATCATTTATTGTTATTAATTTTAACTTGAATAATTGGCAGAAAATAAGACTTCTGGCAAGCTGGTTAACTTTAACCACTGGTTAATTTAACCACTGATCAAAGTCAGTATCCACTGGTTTAATAACCAGTGGTCAAAGTAGTGTTGCTCGAAGTGAATTTAGCCGGTGGTTATCTAACCACTGGTTACTGTTGTTTAATCAGTGGTTAGCATCCCTTAATGCATTTACTTTGTCCGTCTGTCAATTATGACTGAAAAATAAACTGACAACTCTTTGGACAGACAACAACTAATTTATCATTAAACACGTTAAAGACTTTATATCTGTCTATACAACTATATAAAAATACAAGGGAGCTGATCTGCTTTTTTTCAATTTGCATTAGGCCATTTCTATTTATCAATTCAATGTAAAAGAAATCAGAAGAATTTCATGAAGTGTACAAAACAATCCTTACGAAGACCAGGGGATAGCTAAAATTGCACACAAGTGTAGATTCGGGGGGGGGGGGGATAAATCAATATAATATTTTTAAATTATCCATTGTACTCGCTACAACCCCACATTGTTTTAATAAAATGCTTATTTACCAACAAATAAGGAACACAACTTTACACATGAAATTACCTCTAGCTTGAACCCTCACAGAATGATGACCCCCACCCCCCTTCTTTTCTTTGGAAAATAAAGAAAATTTAATTTAATTAAGGTTGATTTTATGGTAAAGATTCATAACAAGTCCATACAGCTAGGGATCACATTGGTCATAACCACTAGAAAAGCAATCATCGCTGCACTCTGCATTGTATTTGTATGGAACTTGCATACCCAAAAGTATGTATGTGTGTGAGTAGGATAATTGGATTGTGATTAAAAATAATCATAAATGAAAATGAATCATATATATCAGATTATTCAAAACAATATGTAGTGACAGGAGGGGAAACCACCGAATATATTTTTTCACAGTACCAATATATAAGGAGTAAATTTTTAAAAAGCTGCATGCCGAAAGGGCAAGTGTTCTCTTTAAAAAGCTAAAAAAAAAAATGTACTATAGTCTGTCCCAAGTTATTGCTTCCATCTCTTTTTGATGATTTTTAATTAAAATACACATACCTGTGAAAGAAATGCTGTTGAAATCGATAAAAGGGAAAATATCCAAGATATCTTCATTGACAAATTATCATTTTTCACTCATAAAAGTTCACAGGAACGAAAACAAATTTCTTACGGAGATTTATAATGGGAAATGTTTACATCTTTTCTCCATTCGGAAGTTCTCGGGACACCTCGCACAATTTTTCAACGTTATCATCCGGGCGTAATAATGGCTGATGCAATGCTAAATCTCCGTAGACTTTCTATTTTGGGATGTGTATTGAAACCTGAAGCGGTAGAGGGGGCGTTTCAAAACAGATAATCTGGACATTTTTCATATTAGTGGATGAACGTAGTTTGATCATAAAGGTATTTATTATTATCGAAATATCAAGCGAAAAGTGGTGGAAGCAAAAACTCGGGACAGAGTATAGACCATCAGGCCATCAGTTATTTCGAGACCAGATTCCCAGATTGAGGGGAAAATGGTGAAATAAATTGTATTACATGTACAATAATAAATATTATACATGTATAACACTTTTCGTTTATATATATTTCCTATTAACTATGCATATCATAAATATACTTCTGTTTCAAGATCGCATGGTTTTGGTAATAGTTTCTTAACTCATTTTCTCAAATCATGTCCATTTTACTCAACCTGTGCAAGCACGGGTTAATGTCTAGTATTATTATTCAATCAAAAAAAAACAAATCGGATCACAAAAAAGGGGTTACAATTATTATCCACAACCCTTACTCCTGTCGCTGAGCGATTCTCTGTTAGCATTAATTCTTACCTTTAACACCCCTACCCAACTTACTTAAAATAATTTCGATTTTGGAAATAATAGTATATTACTTTGAATATATTTTTGTCCCCCTTTCCCCTTTTTCAGATGTTTTATTTTTATTTTACGGGAGAATCTATAACTCCCTTAAAAATAGTAAAACTGCACTGTTTCATAAATTACTAGTATCATCTATTAGAGAATACATGTTTTTGCATATGCTATGATAGACACTTATTCTAATAGCAATATCTACATGTTCAAGCTAGTAATTAATTCATCTGATAGAGTTCAGAGATAACTTGTATTTCGTATTTCATTATTTGTCAGATATATACAGTGGAGCCTCAGTTATCCGAACTATTTCGTTCCCACGTCCAGTCATCCGGATCCAGCTATTGTAGTCATAAATGATAATTTATTTGTTTATATTGGGTGTTGATGCTGTTTTCTTTGCCTTTCATACTAAACAACAACAAATTAGAGTTGTCCTTTGAAATTCGCCTGTTTTAAATACAAGAAACCCTGCTTTATATTGTTATTTAGTCAGGAAATATTAACCAAACTGCAATAATAGCAAATTTTGCTAAATATATTGTGTGCAAGTCTGAAATGTGCCTATATACGTTATTTCTAGACACGTCAATTTTCCACTAATGCACTTCCGATCAGTTGACATGCTTTCCTTTTTCTTCTTCTTATACTTCAGGTTTTGACTTAATCTAACAAGAAATTCGCAAGACACTACATTTAAAATAACTTTTTTGAATATAAATAACAC